>APFE031600890.1:150705-207699 GCA_000404065.3 Pinus taeda | reverse complement strand
ATTTTTTCATAAATATAAAATAATTTCAACTAATAACAACATTACTTTTCACATAGCAACAATCCTCTCATGGACATAAACCAAACGATGGATCTTCATCTAAAAATCTATATGAAAATGATAAAGAAACTTTACGGTAAATAACCAAAATAAAATTTAAAACTAAAATTTATCAACATATTAATAATTATTGTAAATATTGATTATATAATATTCTTACACAATCACACAACCTGCCTTAACGACCAGACCACAATCACAACGCACTTTATAACACATAAACAGAGCATGTATGTTGATTTGAAAGCACTATCTAGATAAAATAGACCATACACAAGATATTATAAAAATAAATAAAAAAATTCTTAGCTAAGTCTGGAATTTGATGTTACAAATAATTTTGTTTTTGTTTTTGTTTTTTAAACGTATTTGGTCTTAAAGAAATTGTGACAAGTTTTTTTTTTTCAATAAATATATTGAACGTTAAATTGACTAATAAATCTTATCATCAAAATTACTATCTAAAATGAAATATAAATTTTAATAAACTCTTCTAACGACAAATTAAATTCAGGTTGTAAGGTTATATGGTGTTAAATATATTGTAGGGATAGGCATAAGTTATATCCATATGTTACATATGAAGTTAATAGGTTGTAACCATGTAAAGTTGTTGAATTAACTTTGTTACATTGCTTTCATTGTAAAGTTACTCTGTGCTAAATACCTTATAGACATGGATTATGTCACTATGTTATTTAGGAAGCTAATACATTATAGATATAGATTATCACTTTATATAATTATAAAGTTATATATTAAATTATATAAAGATATATATTAAATTAATTTTGGCACATTACTTTTTGGTAAATTATTAGCCTTTGCCATTGCCATAAGGTAGTAGAGATCATAGTAATTGGCCTGATAATTATTATTATTCATTAAGTATGTAAACTAAAGTTTTTTTTCAAATGTTATAATATACTTTATCACTAAGTTATCAAATTTTGACAATGATTTTTATTAGCCAATGAATATTTTTGACATCTTAGTTGGCTTTTTTCTCAAGGTAAAGAGGCGCATACAGTTTCCAAAACATAGAAAAAAAAACACTCTAAAGAAAATTTTTCAATGTGCAATTAATGTTAGCATTACTTTGTTAACGTTAATTGTTTATTTTTAAGGAGTCTACCAGCAGCCTCCATTTCGGTATCTCATAGTTGATTTAGTCTATGCGACAATCTTCTAAGCTCCGGTTATGCGACTTCTTGGTATGCTTCACACTTTTCTTTTACTGCTTCTTAACAATAACACTCCCTTCAACATAGACCTTAGCAACAAAAACTCCACAAGTACCCAATGGAAGGCTCTAATGAAGGAGCACCACCAAAACTTATACCACAGCTTGCTAGGTGCCCCACTTCATTTGACTTTTGCAAATTTCACAAAGACATGTTTGCTCAGGTGTTGGATGCTTATGATTCTCACAACTAGATGCCTGAGCCAGGTTGTAGATACTTTCCATGGCCTCTTCACTGTTCCTACGATCACAAGTTGTAGTCGTCTAAGATTTCTGGTCCAAAGTGGGAAACCTGGTATTTTTTCAATTGTGTAACCTGGCATTTTTTCAATTGTTTCTACATAGATACGACCATCCAACTATTCAAATTCAACATACAACCATATTGATGCAATCTCAGATTTATGGTCCAAATTCTACAACCCGCCCTTTAAAAACACAAAGATACAAGAAAAATTGTAAGTGGTATGGCTTCAACAACACTCATGAAATCAAATGAAATCGATTACATGTATGTGTGGAGAATTTTCTTTGTGCATGCATGTAGTTCATTTTCTTATATTGTTCTAAATTATATTGCTAATACCTTAGTCAACCCCTTTCCCATCTAGATCAGGAGATGTACTCTTTTAGGAAGCTAGTGTCCATTTCTAGGTTTGAACCTTGATTTCCACCTATAATTTAAACATTCCTTGAGGGTGAAGGGGATCTCTAAGCCACTCTTCCCTTTGGAAAATACACACTACCCTTCTTCATTGGACAATAATATTTGATGTGTCCATATTTACAACACTAGTGAAAACGAAAGGGTCTATTTTTAAATAAAATCAATTTATAACAAATTCCATCCTTAATAAACTATCACTGAGATGCCTTAAGCCCTTAAATCAATATTTACACACCTATTTATTGCTACTTTCTCAGAATTGACACAATGATTTGGGCCAAAGGAAATGAAATTACCAAAAATTTCTCAATTGAGCCACAAAGTGTTGTTATTTATAGAGCCCGATTAACAGGCCTGGTAACTTAAGCCACAAAGCTTGTGTGGTCACAAATCCCTATTCGAATTGAAAATCAGTTCCCACTCCTTCACTACCAAATATGTGTTGGACCAGAACTAGTGCCTCGATCTAATGGATTCAATGATATTCTACTTCCTAGATACAAATGTTAGCTAACATTTGGCTAAAATGTGGAATGATGGAACATACCCTCTCATAGGAGACAACTTGTATTCCACCCATTTCCTCATAGTAGCTTCTGAAATATATGTTAGTGTGTTATTTCCTACAACATAATGCCCTACCCTACAATTAGTTTCAACCTCTCCTCTCTTCGCTTTAATACCCAAGATCTTTTCTTCCTAAGTTTTTGATCCTCTTATCTTGGCTCCTAGTATTGCTAGTTTAATTCCAACCTAGCCTTTGCCCCTACTACCTTCCATATTTGTTTTAGTCCTTTTGATACTAGAGTGAAATCAAATATGACACCATTTAAACGTAATCCACTAGTGATTATTCAAGGGATGTTGCTTAAATATGAAGTTTCTCTTTCCATACTTGTCAAAGGAAGCACAACAACTTTGCTTCATTATCTTTCTGGTCAAACCAAAGACAGGATGGGGACTCGACAAAACGAAATTCGATATTAGGTAGAGAAATGCATGATAACTAGAGAAAAATGGTTTCAAAAAACATGATTGTTTTCAATAGAGAACAAAAAGTCTGATTGCATGTATGTCTTCCATGTAATAAAGATTTATTCAAATACCATGTATACATGTGTTGCATACAATGATTATTCAACTTATTTTATATTAAATTTTAAGCTTGTCTTGAGAGATAATTTAATAGAAAATAAAAATTATATAGTAAGTAATATAAAATAATAAAACTTTGCTAGACATGTAGGGCTTGCATGCAAGTCAGGCGATCCCTCTTCGCGCTAAAAATTTGTATTTTTAGACCCTTTGTTTTTCTTGTATCTGAGTTTTACTTTTATCTAACATCATGGTTGGATCATAAACATAATATAGAGGGGATGTGTATGGTTCTAGGAGACCATGGTAGTAAAGCTGGCAATGCCCTTCCCATGTTATTGGAAACAATTTCTATCATGGTTTTCATCAAGCCATCATAAAAGACCAAGAAGCCAGGTCAAATGAAATTTTAATTTTTGTTTCCCATTCAATTATTTTCTTAGTGATTACTGCAAAGTGTTGGAAAATATGCAAGAGGATTTGAAGAGTTGAATTTTTTCCAGGCACCCAATTCCGCTCCTCTACGTACTTAGTATAAGAATGCCTTATAACTTGTATTGTCTAGGTACCACTAGGAAGACAAAGATAGTAGGCTTTAGCCATAGTGCACTTATCATTCAATCACTCACCAAAATTTTCTCTTATTGGCTACAAATGCAATGATGTAAGAGGCTTACATATTTGTACTTGAAATGAGAAAATTAGAAGTAATTTTTTAAGTCGTGACTATTCATATTAGGCTTTTCACAAACCTTTCCATGTTAGCGAAGGGGAAAACCTATCAATCCAAGAAGTAGCATGGAAAGAGATGAGCACTACATGGAGTAACCTAACAAGTTCATGTCCAAGTTGAAATTTAAACAATTCAAATAAATATCATATTCTTCAATGTTTTCGTGCTTGGCAAGTTTATCTCCACACATCTCCACTCTACCATATTGGGGGAATCTCTTCAACATTGGCCCTTGTAATGGCAAGAGGATTCCATGTATTCATATCTAAGTTTGAAGTGACTTCTACTATGAATGCAATACATAAACACTTTGTAACATCAATGATCAGTGTACCAACTATGCTTGATGATATAGTTATATTCTACAACCACTCCAGGTATCTTAATATTCACATACCTAGTTAAAACCATGTAGTAGAAAATCGAAATAGATAGAAAAATTGGCAATTTGTAACAAATAAATAGAAAACATGCACAATACAGAAGTGCGTACCATTCACACACCCATTTTTGATCGGAAATGATTATAAATACGATAGAAGTGAAACACCAAATGGTTTCAATATCTCAAGCAAAGAAAATCATCTATCTGAGCTAATAAACTGAGATAAATTCCATTAGATGGTATATCACATCAATGATCACATATTAAATGTAGCTATAGAGATAAGCTGAATAAACCCTAGAAAGTTACACTTTAGTGACTACATTGTGGAGATTGTGAAATACTAATGTTACAATATCCCTTACCCTACTCCAGCTATGACATCTTATCCAGGGCCACCCAACACCGCTACCTATATTTATAGGCTGGAAAGGCCATCTTGTCATCTCAAAATGGCCTAGATGGCTTTGACCAAGTTACCTTCATCTTTTATTCATTGAAGTTTAATATCCCTCTTCATGGAAACCAAAACAAATGTTTTTTCTACTCAAGAGGGGATTGAAATAATCTTTCCACTTGGCAAAACAATTTCTCAAATTTGAAACCCAAGCCATTCAATAACCATATTGTAACCACACCTCCCATATTTACATAATTTCACTAGCCTACCAAGGTAAACATGAGACAAACACTTACTATGAAACGACCTAAACTACAAGCTCCAGTTAATGAAGTGAGGCAGACAAATTGACCACAAACTAACAATTTGCCTCATCCTTCAGGGTTGGAGGACACTCAAGGGCCAAAGGACCACCCCAGGTGACCAAAACCTGAGTTGGGGCTCATTTTTACACTCTTTATCCCCCAACCACATCCATGAAAAGGCCTCCATGTAGTCATAGCCCTTCAACTACATTCATAAGCCTACTTGGGTGTGGTTGTGACCTAAATTGTCCAGTTTATAGGGCGTGGTTCCGAGATCTGAGCCTCAATTCTGGGTCAGACTCTAGACCACTACCCAGAATTTCTTGAAACTTCTTAGAATCATTAATGACATGAAAACAAGCCTAAACATACAAAATTGAAGGCATAATTTGACCTATATTTCCTAGAACATAACATACATCTCATCAAACACATGTAAAATATGTAACTACAGGTCATGAATGCATATCTTATCACAAAAGTATAGATTCATCTGAGAATCACCGAGAAGGCCCTATACCCTCTCCACATAGCTGCAAACAACACTTATTAGTCCGCACATTCATCAATTGATCAATATCTAAAAAATTCATGACAATATCCATATAGGGTACACATCATATGAACAACATATAACTAGAAAATAGCCAGTGTATAAACCATGACAATGCAACCATAATATCAGCAACATATTTCAAGAAAATATACATGAATCACAATATAATAATATATTTTATTAACATATTAATATACCAAACAAGTTAGGTTTCCACATACCACCCAACCATATATTGGGCTAAGCAAAATCTCTCTTTTAGCTAATCACCTCTGCACCATATTCTAAGCATGAATGTGGGATCTCATGGAATAAACCAAGAGAAACCAAATTGGGGCTTCCAGACGAAAAACCACCTCAATACTCAACTAGTGATTCCACCTTATAATTCGAAACCACTAACAACAACTAGATCAGTCTCTGCCCAAATGTCTAGGGCTCGAGGAAATAATAACTCAACCCACAACATTCCAAGGCTTTAGAGTGCTTGTCTAGCTAGACTCTAGGGACTATTAAATGAACCCAGCAAGGGAGATATATTGTTTGTCCCAACGTAGGCCCCAGGAATAGTAACTCATTCCATGGTGTTCCAAGTCTTCCAGATCATTTGTTCCAACTCACAACCATAAGGAATTGTGAGCACCAATTAGCAAACAATCAAGTGGAAAACCCCACAACACCATGGCCATCCAAGAAATGGAAAGGAAAAGCTAAAACCACTTCCAATCTAGGAAATCCTCCATGTTAGTGGCAACACATAACCAAAAAACCACATGCATAAATCAACATTGAAATCACACATGCAACCTTTTACCTACAAAGGAATCCAATTGTAGCTTTTGATCCACTTGTTCTCTTGCAATTTCCTACTTTCCCTTACCTTCTTCCTCCAAATCCAACGTATGCCAAAGTGATCCAAGAATGCTCCAACAAAACTACAAGTGTGGAAGAGTATGATATATTGAGAGAATAAGTGTAACACCCTCCTCCCACATCTACCCAAGTAACCATGCGAACTGTGGTAAACGTAAGACGAGTGGCTACTATGATCATATTTGACCTCCAATGTGACCTTAAGGAAGTGGAATCGATGGAAACACCACACATAGTCATCCAACATTAACTTTAGAACCCTTAGGAGACATGTCAGCCATGTGGACAGCCTGTCCCTAGGTCCCACTATTGTTCTGGATCTCTTAGGGCATAGTCGCTCTCATGCTATGCGCAAGGGAGTGACAAAAACCAAAATTCACTCTCACAGGCTTGCCTGCCAGCAAACAGAGACCAAAGTTACCAATTTTGTGCTAGCAACCCTAAGACTTAAGCCACTTTTTCAGGCCCAAAGTCCAGGCCACTGCCAAAAATGGTGTGGTAGATTATAATAAGTAAAAATATAGGGAAACAATGATGAAAAAGAAATAAGTTGAACAAGACCATAACCAAACCCCTACTAGCCATGATAGACATTTCGTCAAACATATTGTCAACATGTAATCTACATGTGTAAACAACATAATTAAGTGTAGGGATCTAACACTTATATAAGAATCGATATGAACCATTGTTCCCTCATGTAAATTGCTACATTATCATCTATTAGGTCATAGACACATTTTCAATTCATATACAAGTAAAAACATGCTGAGATCCATACATAATTGTTGTCATAAAATATACATATAACCAACATAATAGGAACAAAAGTACCATAAACATATCAGCCATCAAAACCCACATATACATCAATACATTTACACATGAAAATCAAGGGAATCAATTTCTCATTAATGAATGCAATAAATCAACCAGAGATAGGACTACCAAGTTCCACCTGACCAGAGATTGGCTGAGCCAAGTCCCTCTTCAACCAATCACCCCAGTGTCATATTCCAAACATGAATGTGGGACTCCAACCAAAAGAACTCAAGCAGGGAATATCGAGGCTAAACCACCTCACCCTCATCAATAGAAACCAAGCTTTATCATAATCCATCCTAGATCACTAGGCCAACTCAATGAACACATCATAATAGGCTTTACCGTGATCACCACCCAATCACTAGGCCAGAAAAGCATGGATGCCACCAGATTTCTACACCTACACTGTGAGGAATTTTCCTGTTTCCTAGTCTCTCAAGTTTTATTGCAATCCAAAGTTGGATCACTAGACCCTAAACTGAGACCCACTCTCTAGGCTTTACCACATATCGCAAACCCAATATTACTAGGTGCAATGGAGCGCAAACCACCTCTTGGATTTACTTTAGATCCTACCATTCATCGGCAGATATTCCTAGGCCCACCAAGGCAACACAATCATGACTTCACCACAACCCACAATCTAGCTCAGGGGTCACTAGGATAGTGGCTTTACTGTGATCCATAATCTGGTTTAGGTACCACTATGCCATGTGCTCTATCATTCATAGATCCACCCGACTTAGCTTCGAATCCATCCAACAATCCAACTCAACCAAAACATAAGAACCCCATCACACCATGGCTATCCAGAAATGGCAAGGCTAGGCCGAAAACACTGCTACACCTAGCAAAAACCATGCCATGGTAGAAAAGAACCACATCCAATACCATGAATGCCAAATCTATTAAGGAAAATACACATGAAATTTGATCTTTGCTTCCACTTTCCTTCTTTTCCTTTCTTGCTCCAATGCCTAAATGCTCCAAGAAAACTTCGAGTGTCCAAGAGTATGAAAGAGAGAATAGTGAGAGAGCTCCAAAACTCAACTAACAAAAGGTTACCAATTGATCCTCAGGTGCCTTTTTATGAATGAGGTCTCCATTTTCTTCATTTTCCATTATTTCCTTCATTTTCCCCCTCAGATGCAACATGTGACCTTTCACCTCCTTTTTCTCCTAATTTCCATTATTTTCATAAATAATTGTGCCAAAATTGCCACTTTACCTTTCCGAATCATTTTCCTTGGCATTTTCCAATTTCCTTAGCCATAAACAACCAAATGAACACCCTCTTGGATGTCTTTCCCAACATTCAGGTTGGAATAAGTGTCCCATCAATATTGGTTAGTATTTTTTCCTTTATTTACTTTTATTACATGGAAATTTCACCAAGGCTATTATAGAACTCTCCCCCTTGGGGGACACTATCCTTGGTGTTCCATCACACATATAACTCAACAACCTGGTGAAAGAAGACATATTTATCATGGAGGCTTATATTACAGCTCGATGCAATATTTACAATGAAAGATCAACTCAAAACAAAACATCATGACAACATGATAACAAACCACATATTGGAGCTTTCTAACACAACTCATTACGATATTTTCAATGATCATCTTGCTGAGTACCAACCCACATGACATCATAACATCATGATAACATAACCACATGATAGAATAGTAAAATGAAAACATAATCATAATGACATAACACCCATACCGCATCGTGGAGCTTTATAACATAGATCATGGCGATATTTACATCCATATACATGTTTACATATAGAAACATTACCAAAAATATATACCAAAAACATACACCAAATCATATACCAGAGCATATATCAAAACATATACTAAGCACCATATCTAAGAATATATCAAAACATCATATAACATATACCAAACCATCATAAAGAATATATCAATCACCATAAAGCATATAACAAACCACCATAAAGCACATATCAAACCACCATAAAACATATACCAAACTGCCATAAAGCATATACCAAACCACCATAAAGAAAATACCAAACCATTATAAAGAATACACCACACCACCATATGAAAGCTGCTTTTCCTCAATCGATAAACAAGGAAGGATACACAACCCGCATCTGATCTAACATCTCCCATGTAGCTTCATCAGGCCCAGAGTGTGTCCATTGCACTTTAAATTTATCGATTTCTCAGTTTTGGAGCATGAGCACCTTTTTCTGCAATATACACTTAGGCTCTGGCTAAAATTCTCCATCTGGTTCCACCTGCAGTACAGACTAGTCAATCACATTATCAACATCCTCAACATACTTCTTAAGAAAAGATACATGGAAAACATCATGGAATTTCAGTTTTGATGGTTGTGCAAGTTGACATGCTATTGGCCTAATCCTCTCAATGATACTAAAGGGTCGACATAACTGTGGTGGTATCTTGGCACCTGATCGAATCCACAAGGAGCTCTTCTTCGGTTTGATGTGCAAGTACACCCATTCCCTGACCTGGAATTCCTTGAACAACTTGTTCCAGTCTACATATATTTTCTTCCTATCCCGCGTTGCCTTTAGATTCTTCTTGATTACCTGCATTTCATGTTACATTTCTGCCAACATATCTGGTCCAATCAACACCCTGTTAATTATATCACTCTAATTAATGGGAATATTGCAACTTCTACCATACAATGCCTCAAATAGACTCATCCTGAAAGATTCTTGATACCCATTGTTATAAGAAAACTCAACCAATGGGAGATACTCTTCCTGATCTGAATTGGATCCATGAAAATTATTAGAGTTCTATGACTGTATCAAATCAGGATAGACATCAAAAACTTGTGAATAAAGAGCTACTAGTAAGACCTCTGGATAGTGGCAGTTTGTAGCCAGCAAGGAATGATGAGGACCTTGGTCAAAGTGTGCTGACCAAGGCCCATGGAGATCGCCCAAGACGCAAACTAGTATTTAGGAAGTCCGGATCAGAAAACAAAGGCCATTTCTGATGCATGATTAGCACATCACTTGGAAAAACCCCTCGAAATGGAAAGTCATCGAGCACTCGGTCAGAAGGAAAAGTGTAAAACCATGGGAAAAGTGCTAAAGCAAAAGGCAGGCCCCACGCTCCAAAACCAGTGGAATATCGGAGGTATGTTCAGCGGTAAGCATATTTGGCAAGAGAACGAGGGATTCCATACATTGCATGACACATGTCCAGCAGATGAGAGAGAAAACCACCGCTCGTTGTGGGCTAATAGTTGAGCAAGTCAACCACACGATAAGAGCGAACACCATAGGAGCTGGGGGCTCCAGATTTGACGGTAGATATTGCAGCTGAAGAGCGACCAGAGCTGGAGGGAGAATTAAGTTGTGGCATATAAAAGTATGAAGTCCTATTTGACTTCTGACTTTGTGGATGAATCATTACACAGCGTAACCAAAATACCGAACCATTTGAGGAAGGGTCGGCGTAGTTCGTGAGAGGACAAGTGGCCACTTCCTTGCGAGACGTTACACAGTGGCGATGACACAAAGGCAGGGAACTCCAAGCGAATAGTAGCAAGTGATCTGAAGGTGTAGAAGAGGAAGTAAACAGTCACGAGACAAATTAGCTTTAAGCCATGAACAAAAAAATACAAAGACAAAAGGAGAGCGCGAAGTGAGAGTGAAGCGAACACTGTAAGAGAGAAGGATATAGTGAGACAGAGAGACAGAACAAAGAATAACCAAGAACTAGAAAATAGAGAGCCGAGCTAACCTACAGAGTAAGGTAGCATCAAGCAGATAGGAGGCTTGAGAGGTTCGAACAATCCCTGAGAGGATATCTGTCAAGAACTGGGTACCAAATTGGACTCATCCCATTCATGACCAGCTGAGGTCGAGATTTCGTAAGGAAGAGTCTATGCACTCTAGTGGCATGGGGAATCCAAGAACCACCCTACTAAGCATCATCTGTTTCAAGAGACTCAAATTGAGCTCCTCATTGTAAAAACTCTGCTTTAAAGACACAATAAGAAAAGGCCAACACTGAAAGATGGACCGGAGATGTAGACTAGGAGGATTGGGTGAACTCCTTGTTAATATGTTGTGTTCTTGTATCTACTTACTGTGTTTATCTTACTGTTTTCCATTTTCCAGTGTCTATGTATTTTGCAATCTAATTGATCCATTGCCTAAGATAACATAGACACACACCAACACATGAGTCTATAATACATTAATTAATTAATTGAGATCACTCAAGAGTGATTTTCAGATTACTTCCCAATTTTGATGCTGATGCATCACATACATCCTCAACATGTCCTCCAATATCCCCTTGACCCTTTCTGTCTGTCCATTTGTCTATGGATGATAAGTTGTGTTGAAGGCCAATTCTATGCCCAAACCTACAAATAACGCCTTCCAAAACTTGGAAGTTAATTTCACATCCCTGTCTGACATAATCTTCTTTAGAACACTGTGCAACCTGACCACATCTCTGATGAATACCTGTGCTACATTGCTAGCTGAGAATGTAGACATCACTGGAATGAATTGTGCAACTTTTTTCAACCTGTCCACAATGACCATGATGGAATCATGCTGCTTCACTATCTTAGGAAACCATGTGATGAAATCCATGGAAATAACCTCCCATTTCCATTCCGAAATTGCAATCGGATGTAGTAGTCCACTTGGATGTTTACACTCTTCTTTCACTGCTAAAAGTAAAAGCACCTCGCAACAAACTCTGCTACATCCCTCTTCAAATTCTTCCAAAAGTAGAATCTCTTCACCACTATCAATGTCTTATGATAACCTATGTGACCTGAAAAAGGTTTCACATGAAACTCCTTCAAGATCACCTTCTTGAGATCATTGTTATCCAACACATATATCCTATCTCTGAACCTAACCAATTCATACGCTACAAGACAATAATCCATACCCTTTGCACCTACACCTGTACCTCTACCTGTACCTACACATGTATGTGTATCAACACCCTATTGCAACTTGTGCACAATCTCCATATACTTAACATCCTGCTAACCTTCCTGCAAGATCCTATCATGTAGGTCTATCCCATAGGATCTCATAGATGCTAAGTGATGTACATGTACTAGTCTACTAAGAGCATCTTCCACCTTATTCTCTTTACCTTCGATGTATATAATCTTGAAATCAAACTAGTTGATCATGGCCAACCATCTAGCCTGCCTGGCATTCACATTTTGTTGGTCAAACAAATACCTCAACCCGATGTGATCACTCATAAATACAAAACTCCTGCAAAGAAGATAATGTCTCCACATCTTCAATGCATGTATGACCATTGCTAACTCAATATCATGTGTTAGGTAGTTCTTCTCATGGTCATTTAGTTTCTAGGCTTATATCATACTACCTATTCATATTGCGCAAGGACTCCACCAAGTCCTACTTTGCAAGCATCTGTGCATACTACAAAATTTTTTTTGGGATCTACAATCTGTAGCACTAGTGCATCTGCCAACAACTACTTAAGTTTCTCAAAGATAGCTTCACACTCCTCTATACATTTGAACTCTTACCTTTCCTTTGCAATGATGAGATAAGATAAGCAATCTATGAGAAGTTCGTGATGAACCTCCTATAGTAGCCTTCCAAACCCATGAAAGATATCGCCTGGTCCATGTTCTTTGGAGCTACCCACTCCATTATGGCCCTTATCTTCTCTAGATCTACTGCAATGCCTTCCTTGGAGACAACATGTCCCAAGTAATGTACCTTAGTCTTAAAAAAGCTACACTTGTTGATCTAAGCATACAATAGATGCTACCTCAACAACCTCAAAACTTTTGTTAAATGCTCAGCATGCTCTTCCTCATTTCTAGAATATAGCAGTATATTGTCAATGAACACAATAACAAACTTATCCAAATACAGATGCAACACTATTCATCAAGCACATAAATGTAGTTGGATCATTAGTTAAGCCAAATGGAATAGCAATAAACTCATAATTCCCATACCTAGCTTGAAACACAATCTTTTAAATGCCTTCCTATTTGATGCATACATGATGGTATTAGGATCTTAGATCAATATTCGAGAACATTGTTGCTCCCTTCAGCTGATCAAACAAGCCATGAATCCTCGGAAAAGGACACATGTTCTTTATTGTCACTTTGATCAATTGCCTATAGTCAATGCATAATCTGATAATACCATCTTTCATCCTCACAAATAAGAACAGTTCATCCCATCGTGATACACTTGACCTAATTTATCCATTTTCCAACATTTCCTTCAACTATATCTTTAACTCAACTAACTTAGGTGTGCTCATCCAATAATACGATTTCGATGCTAGAGTTGCCCCTCGAACTAACTCAATTGAAAAGTCTACCTCCCTATGAGGTGGTAACTCTGTAATTTCCTTAGGAAATGCATCCTTGAACTACTGCAAAATTGGGTACTTGCTCAGCACATGTACATCCTCAACCTCCTTACCCTTATCAATAAAATTGTGCACTGTAAATAACACATGTCCCTTCCTATGGCTACACTTTTCTTGCCTAATTGTCACCATCGCAACTGATATAGCTTTATTCTTACCCTCTAAGACCATTGGTTCTCCATTTTCATCAAAACACTTAATAGCTTTTTCATAGTAGTCTACCTTGGTTCTATGAAGATACAACCAATCCATGCCCAACAACATACTGTATCGACCCAACAGTAATACATTCAAATGTGTTGCAATAGGCACACCATTCAAATAAAATGCTCAAGATTTTACCCAATGATGAACATGAAATTCCTTACTCAAACCACACTTATCCACCAAGTCAGGACTAACATAGCTATAATTAGATCCACGGTCAATAAAAATATAAATAAATTTATCACAAAGCTTACCCTACATCTCAATGATAGATGCATGGTGTTCTTGCTAACTATTGTCCACTATCACATACATATGTGGAATGCTCTGCCCAACATCCTCAACAGTCTTCTCCTCCTATGAATTCTATATATAAGGCCTACCACCATGATTCTATGGAAAATCTCTCTTAAGGTGCTCCTACTGCATGTCCAACACTCCAACTAACCAATACCAACACCTCTATGTTGTTTTTGTGACTCATGTCCTTGTCTAGTTGCATTAAAATTCTTGTGTGGTGCCACATTCTCTTTCTCATCTACATATGGAGGCCTTGTCCTCATAGGCTGCCATTCACCTTTACCTTTGTATTACCCTTCCATCCTTGCCGAGATTAATTCTTGTGCTTTGATTGTTCATAGAAATGCTTCAGTTTTCCAATAACTTCCTCATGTGACTGATGCTCATCATACTCAATCCAATCCCTAAATGCTAATGGAAAACCACTGACAAATCTCTAAACTTTAGCCTTGTCATCAGTAAGATACGATACATACCTCAATGGCTCCAGAAACTTAGTTGTGTACTCTTCATCTATCATTGATCCCATCTTTGTCTCATAAAATTCCATGGCCTTACTATCATAGTACCTCTCTCTCAATTACTTCTTCCTGAAAAGCCTCTTGAACTCATGCCAAATCACGTCATTTTCCCTAATGTCTCTTACCCACTTATCATCTTACCACCAGATGTCTTTTTTACCTTTCAAGCTGAAGATCGCTAATCTGGCCTTCATGTTATCTGTGTAATTGTGAAAATCAAAGAATTTTTTCATCCCAAGTATACAAGCCTCTGAAACTTTTGTCTTCTTCACATATGCATCAAAAGTAGGTGGTTTTTCTTTCTTAAACTCATCAGGCAAGTATCCCCTATCATTCCTCCTGTAAGGATGATTGAGATGATGACCATGATGTCTATCAAAAGAAGAAGTAGAATAGTAACTGTTCTCATCACCCATTCTATCCGAAATGTCCAACAACCTTCCATCTCTCACTTTATCAGATTTATCTAACCTGTTTCTACTACGATACCTACTACCATATGCCCCATTAGTTCTATCCTCATGTCCATGGTTGATCTAAAGTGGCCCTTATCGCTGCAAGTTGGACAAACTATGAAGAAGTATAATATTAACTTATGCTTTCTTCTCTTGTGCATGTATGATCCAATCATTATGTACCTTAGAAATCCTTATCTCCTCCTTCACACTTCTCGGTGTAACTACCAAATCGGAAGAGTTCCCAACACCATACTTCTCTTTGGATTCATAGGGAGAGTATTCGAGGTCAACCATATTGCTAGCCATTCGATCTCTTTCCTACAATGCATAATATGTCAAATAAACCAAGTCAAAATAAATCAATGTACCTTAGTATAGCTTAGGGAGGATACCTTGTCTGCAAGGTCACCAAATAACCATGATGCATGTATAACATAAACCTAACAACATATATACGTTCATAAATAAATGTATCAACATATAAACATCACTCTAGCTAGGGTCCAATCATAAATGCAAGGCCATGTCAACAATGCATGCTATGACCTCATGCATGAAAACAACCATTACCCCAGTGTACACATTTCCACATACAACCGACAACATTCATAAGTTGTGCCTAACCAACTACACATACACATGTACTCGAGCATTAGCAATCAGTTCTTGTAATCAACCTACAATATTGATACATGCAATCAAAACATTCAATACTGTAACCTAACATACAAGGATGCAAGTAGGTGACGTAAAATCAACATGTAAGCAACATATAACCATATGCAACTAGTCACATACTCATGACAATGCGTTTCACAAAGTCAATATCAAATTCTTCATGACAACCATACTACAACCATAATCAATCATCAAGCAAATGAAACCATCACATGGAATGCAAGTGTAGGAGACACACATGCAACCGACATGCACGCAAGATCAACACACGCTGCCCATCTAGTTTGAGGGATGAACCATGCTCTCATACCACTCTATAACACCTTCCTCCCACATATACCCAAGTAACCATACCAACCAAGGTAAACATGAGACAAGAGACTACTACGATCATATTTGACATCCAATGTAACCTTAAGGAAGTAGAATTAATGGAAACATCACACACAGTCATCCAACATCAACTTCAAAACCATTAGGAGACATGCCATCCACTCAGACAACCTATCCCTAGGTCCCACTATAGTTTTGGATCTATTAGGCCATAGTCACTTTTATGATATGGGCAAGGGAGTGACTAGAAACTCAAAGTCGCTATCACAAGCTTGCCTACCAATGACCAGAGACCAAATTTGTTAGTTTTGTGCCAATGACCCTGGGATTTAAGCCACTTTTCTAGGCCTAGAGCCCAAGCCACTACCAAGAATGGTGTGATAGCTTAGAATCAGTGAAAATACAGGGAAACAATGATGGAAACACAATAATATGAACAAGACCATAACAAAAACCCTACTAGCCATGACAAACATTTCGTCAAACATATCATCAACATGTAACCTATAGGTGTAAACAACATAATTAACTGTACAGATCTCATACTTATATCAGAATCGCTATGAACCATTATTCTCTCATCTCAACTGCTACATATATCATCTATTAGGTCATAAACACATTATCTATTCATATCCAAGTAAAAACATGTTGAGAGCCATACATACATGTTGTCATAAAATATGCACATAACCAACATAATAGGAACAAAAATACCATAAACATATTAGCCATCAAAATCCACATATACATCAATATTTTTACACATGAAAATGAAGGAAACCATCTTTTCGTTAATGAATGCAATAAACCAGCTAGAGATGGGACTACCACATTCCAACGGACCATAGATTGGCTAATCCAAGCCTCTATTTAGCCAATCACTCCCATGCCATATTCGAAGCATGAATGTGGGACTCCATTTAAAAGAACTCAACGAAGGAATAACAAGGCTAAACCTCCTCACCCTCATTAATAGAAAATAGACTTTTGTGTAATCCATCCCGGATCACTAGGCCAACACAATGAACACATCATACTAGGCTTTACCATGATCTCCACATGATCACTAGACCAAACAAGCATGGATTCCACCATATTTCTCCACCTACAGCGTGAGGAATTTTCCTATCTCCTAGTCTCTTAGGCTTTATCACAATCCAAACCTAGATCACTAGGCCCTAAACCGACACCCACTCTCGAGGCTTTACAGCATATCCCAAACCCACAATTTCTAGGCCCAATGAAGAGAAAACACCTCTTGGATTTACTGTATATCCTTCCATTCACTGGCAAGAAATCGTAGGCCCACCGAGGAAACACAATCCTAGATTTACCACAACCCACAGTTTGGCTCAGGGGTCACTAGGCCAATGGCTATACCATGATCCATAGTCTAGTTTAGGAATCACTAGGTCATGTGCTCTATCATTCGGAGATCCACCCCACTCAAATTTGAATCCATCCAATAATCCATCTTAACCAAAACATGAGAACCCCATCACACCATATCTATCCGAAAATGGCAAGGCTAGGCTAAAATCACTACTACACCTAGAAAAAACCATGCCATGATAGAAAATAACCACATGCAATACCAGGCATGCCAAACCTAGGAAAGAAAATACACATGAAATTCGATACCTGCAATGAATCCTATTGTAGTTGCTTGGTCCTACCTTTCTATGCTTGATCTTTACTTCCTCTTACCTTCTTTTCCTTTCTTGCTCCAATGCCAAAAAGCTCCAAGAAAACTCTAAGTGTCGAAGAGTATGAGAGAGAGAGAATAATGAGAGAGCTCCAAAACTCAACTGAAAAAAGGTTACCAAATGATTATTATAATATTTTTTATGCATGAGGCCTCTATTTTCTTCATTTTTCCATTATTTCCTTCATTTCCCCCCTCACATGCAACATGCGACCTTTCACCTCCTTTTTCTCCTAATTTCCATTATTTTCATAAATAATTGTGCCAAAAATGCCATTTTCCCTTCCTAAAGCCTTTTCCTTAGCCTTTTCCAATTTCCTTAGCCATAAACAACCAAATGAACACCCCCTAGAATGTCTTGCCCAACATTCAGCTTGGAATAAGTGTCCCATTGACTGTGGTTATTATTTCTTTATTTATTTACTTTTATTACATGCAATTTTCACGGGGGTTGTTACAATAAAACAAAGCTCAAAGATAAAACTAACAAAAGTCTTAACCAACTAGATTTTTGAACTGATCCTTAGAAGCCTTTTTATCATTGAGTCCTTTATTTTCTTCATTTTCCTTCAATTTCCCTTCAATTTCCATCTCGTGCAAATATGTGACCTTTCATCTCCATTTTATCCTATTTTCCTTTATTTCATAAATATAATGTCATTTATTGCCACTTTTCCTTTGCCAATGCCTTTGATAATTTTGATAGCCATTAATTAATTACCAGTGATACCCATCACTGTGTTTTTCCCAGCATTTATATTGGAATACATGTCCCATAACCTTGGTGTTATTTTATTTTTACATTGGAAATCATCGTCCGTGTTCAATGAGACTTATAAAACCAACAACACACATGTTTCCCATGGAGATTTATAACATAGCTCACTACAACATTTAGATCATATCATACTAGCAAGACCATGACCATCATAATATGAACACCATACTCTTTATTGGAGATTTATAACACAACTTGTTGCTTTATGTACAACATAATATGCATATACATATAAGAAACACAACATCAAACACATATACCAAAATAATTCTTATCAACCTATGAATAGATAAGGATACATAGCCCACATCTGATCAACCATATCCCACGTGGCTTCATTGCGTCCAAAGTTCTTCCACTGCACTTTAACATGCTCGATTGCTCGATTGCTCGATTATGGAGCATGAGAATCTTTCACTACAAAATGCACTAACGTTCTAGCTGGAATTCTCCTTCTATCTCCACCTGTAATAAAAATATTCAATCACATGATCAACATCTTTCACATACTTCTTAAGCAATGAAACTTGGAAAACATAATGGACTTTCACTGTTGGAGGCAGTGCAAGTCAGTACGCCATTGGTCCAATCTTCTTAAGGATATTAAAATACCCGCAATATTGAGATGCCATCTTGGCACATGATCCAATCCTCAAGGATCTCTTGTTTGGCTTGATGCATAAGTACACATGTTCCCCAACCTCAAACCCCTTAAATACAATATGCTGATCTGCATAAATCTTCTACCTATCATATGCTACATTTATATTTTTCTTGATAACCCGCATTCCTATTCCATATTTTCCAACATGGCTGGTCCAATAAATATCTTGTTCACTAGATCACTTCAACTTATGGGAGTATTATCACTCCACCCATAAAGTGCCTCAAACATACTTATATTCAAGGACTCATGATACCCATTATTATATGAAAACTCCACCAGTGGTAGATACTCTTCCCACTTTCACTATTGATCCATGACATACATCCTCAATCTGTCCTCAAGAATCCTGTTGACCCTTTTTGTCTATCCATATGTTAGCAAAGGATAAGTTGTAATAAATGCCAGCTCTTTCCCCAACCCTGCAAACAACTCTTTCTGAACCCTGGAATTGAACTTGGCATCTTTGTTTAACACGATCTTCCTAGGAATACCACGTAACCTCACTATCTCCCTGATGAAGACCTTAGGTACCTCACTAGCTCAATTAGTAGACTTCACTAGAATGAAGTGAGCTACCTTAGTCAAACTATCAACCACAATCATAATAGAATCATTTTGTCTATATTTCCTTGGTAAACTTGCAATGAAGTCCATGGAAATGACCTCCCATTTCCACTCTGGAATCATAATCAGCTACAATAAGCCACCTAGATGCTTACACTCTACTTTTACGTGCTAACAATCCAAATATCTCACAATATACTTAACCACCTCTTTTTTCAGGTTCGGCCAATGGTAAAAATTCGTAACTGCTGCCAATGTCTTCTGATATCCTAGGTGACCTGAATATGACTTAGCATCAAATTCCCTCAATATAATCTTCTTGAGGTCACCATTGTCTCACACATAGATCTTGTCCCTAAATCTTACCAAACAATTTTCTATGAGATTATAATCCACATCTTGTTCACATGTACCCTACTTTTGTAACCCGTGCTTAAGCTGTTGGTACCTATCATCATGTTATCCTACCTACAAGCTCTGCTTCTATAAATCTATCCTATATGAATTCATAGTTTTAATGTGATTTAACTTCACTCTTCTACTAAGAGAATCTACAACCCTATTCTATTTACCCTTATTGTACTTTATCTTGAAGTCAAAATCAATGAGCGTATCCATGCCTAGCTTTCCTAGTATTCAGATTAGGTTGGTCAAACAAGTACCTCAACCCACTATGATCACTCATCAAAATTAACCTCCTGTTAAGATGATAGTGTCTCCACATCTTTAATGCATGAATGGTCACTTCAAACTCAAGATCATGAGTCACATAGTTGCTCGTGCTCATTCAATTTCCTTGACTCATAGAATACTACCTGTCCTTTGTGCATAAGGACTCCACCAAGTCCTCACTTGTAAGCATCTGTACATACCACAAACGTTTTGTCAAGATCTACAATCTTCAATAATAGATCATTTGTAAGAAAATGCTTCAACTGCTCAAAACTGGTTCCATGTTCCTCTGCCCATTCAAACGTTTTTCCCTAGATAGCTACTTTCATGTGTTTGATGAACAGTGTGTTGCATCATTATCTGGACAAGTTTATGGTAGTATTCATTGATGAAATATTAATATATTCTAAGAATGGGTACCAACATGCAAAACATTTGACAGCAATGTTAAGATTGCTAAGAGAGCATTAGTTGTATGCCAAGCTTAGTAAATTCAGTTTCTCTCAGACAAAATTTCATTACTTGGGGCATTTGGTTTCCAAGAAAGTGGACCCAGAAAAGATCAGAGCTATCATGGAATTGGAAACTCCTACGAATGTGGATGAGGTCAGATCATTTATGGGATTTGTAGACTACTAGAGGAGATTCATGCAGAACTTCTCACAGATTTCCTATCGTATTACATCTTTGCAGCGAAGCCCAACCCTTCACTTTGGTCCATGCAATAAGCATGTTTTCCAAGTGATTTCAAGGGAATCATTTCATTCATTGATTTTATAATTAGTCAAAGAATTAATGCACAAAACATAATGAAAGCCATATTCATTTCATAATAAAAATAGACATACAACATGCCTTACAAACCTCCTTTGTGAATCTTGTCTCTAAAATGCACTAGTGTTATGAAACCATATCACAGAACAAAACAAAAAATAGATCATCGACTTGAAAATGAGCCTCTTCGAGGGGGAAACCTCCTTTAAATGATATAAATGAACAATTATTGGATGATTCAAACGACAAGCCCTCCTTCATATGTATAGGAGTCTAAAGGGTCACAATACATCCATAGACTACATAATAATAATAATAATAATTAAGGGGACAACAACAATACTAGTGGAACTCTATAGGGCACAACAATAACAATATGGGGGATGCATGGGCATAGCAATAACAATAAGGGGGTTTCATTAGTATTATAGGGAACTAACATGCCCCTCTCTTTCAAAAAAAATGTTCTCCTCAACGTTTGAGTAGTTCTAGATGCTTATGTATAAAATTATCATCCTCCCATGTGGATTCTTCAATGGGTAAGTTCTTCCACTTAATGGAATACTCTAAAATTGATTGAATTCGTAGTTGTTAGGTTATTTTTTTGTGATTGTTTCAAGGTCCAATATGATTTTTCCTTCCTCATCAAGTTCTAGAATTATTGTTTGAACTCAGACCTTGTCATCAATAATCTTCTTTAAGCATGAAAAATGAAAAAATGGGTGTACTCAAGAAGATGCAGGAAGCTCCAATTTGTATGCCATAGTACTAATCTTTTGCAACACCTTGTAAGGACAATGGTACTTGGCTGATAATTTATTATCCTTCTTAGCTTGCTTTAGGAACATCTATTTGTATGGCTATATTCGTAAAAATACCGAGTCACCTATGTCAAAATTTCTTTCATTGTGATGTTGATATACCTATTGTTTCATTCGATTTCATGCAGAGTGAGGTTATCCTTTAAGAGTTGGAGAACTTGATATTGACGTTTGATGTGATCTTCCAATGCTTGAACCTTAGAATTTTCTCTTGAAGATGATGTGATGGATAATGGATGGTATCCATAAAGTGCCATAAATGGGGTCATTTTTGTTGTATTATGGAAGGAAGTGTTATACCACCATGTAGCCAGAGGTAACCACTTGAACCATTATGTTTTTTATTAGATATAAAGAAATTAAGATATCCTTCGAAATATTTTCTCACCATCTCAGTTTTACCATAAAATTGAGGATGATAAGATGATTTATGAGCCAATTGAGTACCTAGAAAAGAAAATAATTTAGTCCAAAAAATTATAGTGAAAATGGGATCTCTTCCACTGACAATAATATTTGGGTTTTCATGTAGCTTTTGAATTTATTCCATGAATGTAGTAGCAACTATACTAGCTTTAAAGTGATGAGATAATTCACAAAAGTGTGCATACTTGGTAAGTCTATGAACTACCACCATGATGACACTCTTTCCTTTGGACATGGTTAAACCTGTCATAAAATCCATTGAGTCCTCCTCGCAACATTGACTTGGAAAGACTAAAGGTTGTAATTGACCTTGGGTCTTAATTGTCTCAACTTTATTTTGTTGGAAAACCAAACATTCTGCCACAAACTTCTGAATATCAGAGTTAAGGCCATCCCCAAAAAAATCCTTCTTGACCCTATGGTAATTTTTTATAAATCCTTAGCTCCCTCCTAAAGGAGAGGTGTGCAATTCCAAAATAGTATTTTGTTTGAGTTGGGAATTCTTACATAGATATAAGTGATCTGCGTACCATAATGAGTCATTTTTATAGATAAATATATCAGTTGTAATGGGATCTTGCTACAACTTTTGAATGAGTGCCCACACCTCTTCATCATTCTTCCATTCTTCCCTTGATTTAGTTATCCAATCAGGTTGGATAATAGAAATGGCATAGAGCAATGCTTCCATGTCCTCATCCCTTCTTGAGAATTCATCTGCAAAAAAAAATTTCTTCCCTTTTCTGTAAATGATTTTAAAGTGATAACTCGATATCTTAGTGGTCCATTTTTGCTTCCCTTCTAAAGAAGATATTTATTCCAAAAAGTATTTACGACTATCATGTTTTTTTTACCTTGAAA
This sequence comes from Pinus taeda, assembly GCA_000404065.3. Lineage (NCBI taxonomy): Eukaryota > Viridiplantae > Streptophyta > Pinopsida > Pinales > Pinaceae > Pinus > Pinus taeda. The sequence goes on along the minus strand of APFE031600890.1, from coordinate 184,358 downwards.
GGTCTTCCCATTAGATAAGACAACCATTTCTTCAGGGCATGTAGTATTTCCAACATTTCCTTCTCATAAATAGGTTTCTGTAAATACTTTCCCTTGATTGAATGAATTTAAAAAGAAATGGGTCATCCTTCTTGCATTAAAATAACATAATTCCATTTCTCGAGGCATCATATTCCACCATAAAGGTTCTTGTGAAGTCCGGTGTAGCTAAAACCAAAGGTTGGAAAATTTCCTCTTAAAGATGTTCAAAGGACTTAATTTTTTCTAGAGTCCAAAAAAATGCATCTTTCTCCAGTAATTTTCTTAGAGGTGTTGATATTTTCCCATAATTATTAACAAACTTACAATAATACTCTGTCAACCCGAGAAATCCTCGAATATGCTTTAGGGTTGTCGGTAATTTCCATTCCTTGGTTGTTTTAATTTTGTTAAGATTTATCTCAACGCCCTCATGAGATACAATATGTGATCCGAATTGGATCCATCAAGAACTGTCAAAGAACCATGACTATATCAGGTTGGGACAAATATCTAAAAATTCCAAAACAAAAATCAAAAACACCCTGGACTAGTGGCAATGGCAGCCAGCGTGGAATGATGCGGACCTTGGTCAAAGCGCACTGACTGAGGCCCATGGAGACTGCACGGAAGGTCAAAGTAGCACCTGGGAGACACGGATCGGGAAAATAAGGAGGTTTTTGATGCATGATTGGCATAATCGTGCATCGTTGGGTGAACATGGTCATAATGAGGGAAAAGCCCGAGCACTCAGTCACGTGGGGGAACGCAGAAAAGAGAAAAACACTAATGTGCAAAGGCAAGACCCGTGCTCTAGAAACCAACGATATTGATTGGGGTTCCTGCAAATAGTAAGAGGTTTTGGATGAAAGCAGGGCGATTCCATACATCGATAGATGCGTGGCAAGCGAAGGTGAGAGAATACCACCGTTCATCACACGCTATTGGTCGAGCAAGTTAACTGTGTGGGATGTGCATATGGCATCAGATATGGAGGCCCCAAATCAGATGACTGAGATCGAGCCCGAAGGGGGGGAAGAAGAATCGACGAAAGAATGAGTCGCATTTTAGAAGGATTTGGAATCCGTTTGACCACCACGATGGAGGAAAAACGCATCCACAACGTAACTGAAAAAATTAACCAACGAAGCAGGCTGGCACCATTTAGAGGAGGACATGTGGCCACTCCCTGAGCATTCATGATGACACCGAACAGGTAACTCCAAGCATGGTTGCAAAAGGTGAATCGACAGAGGCGGAAGAGGATCTAAACAGGCATTGGAATGAATGGCTAAAAGCCATGAACATAGACAAAATACAAAGTTAAAGTTAGTCAGATTGAACCTCAAGAGGAGGAATGAACACTGAGAGATAGAAACCAGAGAAGAAGGCAGTAAAGCAAAAGTAGAAAGAGACAGAGGGTCGAGCTGACCAGCGGTAGCATCGAGCACCAGAGAGCTTGAGAGATTCAAGCCATCCCATAGAGGAATCTATCCAAACTGAGCACCACATTTGGCTCTTTCCACTGAAGACCAGAAGGTCACAGAGCTGGTAGGAAGAAGAAGAGTCTATGTACTCTAGTGGCTTGGGGAATCCAAGAACCACCCTACCAAGTGAAGCTTGCTTCAGGAGAACTCACATTGAGTCCCTGTATTTTAATTCTCTGCTTAAAGGCACAATAGAGCAAGGCTACCACTGAAAGCTGGACCAGAGATGTAGCCCTGGAGAGTAGAGTGAACTCCTTATTAATTTCTTGTGTTCTTGTATTTGCTTACTGTATTTCTCTACTATCTTTCCATTCAATTGTCTGTGTATTGGTAATCTGATCGATCTGTTGCTTAAATAACATAGACATACACCAACATATGAGTTTGTAATACCTTCATTTAATAAATCTTTAATTGAGGTCACTCATAGGGTGATTATCAAATCAAGTGGTAATAGAGCTCAAGGTTGTAAGGTTAGACAAGCTTATGTTGGTTTAGCTGTTGAATGCTCACAAGATCAAAGCTCAAATTAGGAGAAGGAGAGTTGGTCGAAACTAATCCTAAAATTCGGAGAGTCTATCCTTGGAATACAATCTTAGAAGAAGGTTCTATGGGGCCGAACCCTCAATTCATGGAGAGTTTCCTAGCTATAAAGTCTATGGTAGAAGAAATGTATAGGGACTTTAGAAAGAATAAGGATGAAGATTCATCAGGTTCTAACAAGATAAAGAAGAAGATGAGTCTCATTCGCATGACCACTCAAAAGGAAAAGGGAAAGAGGAAAGCTTTCCCACACCTCCTAATAGCCCTGTACATAATAAGAAAGCATATTTGATTAAGCTAGATGTTAAATTTGATTTTCCTATATATGATGGAGAGCTAAATTCTGAAAAGTTGGACAATTAGATTAGAAAAATTGATGTGTATTGCAGAGTGCAAAACATCGACTCAGACAAGAGCAAAATTCAGCTGGCAAACCTATGCCTAGGAGGCACTGCCTTGGTTTGGTGGGAAGGTAGAACCTAAGCTAACATAAAGGGACATGGTAAGACTATCTCTGTTTGGAGTGACTTTGTCTCAACAATTAAGAAGCAATTCTATCCATTGGCCTACATGCAACAAGCCATGAAGAGTTGGAAAACTCTTTGGCAGTTAAAAGGGAAAAGTGTGCAAGCGTATACTCAAGAATTTAGAAAGAGAGTGTTGATCCTAGGGATCTCATTAGACTCAGCAGAGACTCTTCTCAAGTACATTGGTGGTATACACAGCTACATGAGGAATACCATCCTCATGTTTAATCCCACTAATATAGATGAGGTATCTGTACAAGCTACTCATCTAGAAGCTAGAGGAAAGGATGGAAATCGAGAAGTTTGGGGACCATCCCAACCCACTGCAAGCAAGATCAAGGAGAAAAGAAAGCAAAAGTGGAAATCAAGGAAGGCTAACAATGCATAGAAAAGAAAACCTTCATGCACTCACTGTAAAAAGGTGGGGAATGATGATGAGCACTGTTTTTTTTTTCATCCAAAGTTGAGACCTAAGAAGTCTGAGGGCAAGAAGAAGAAGACTACTGTAGCTATTCAGAAATATTTGGGGTCAGACTTGAGAGATGAAACAATCATTGCAACCATAGGTATAAAAGGTAAGAATTTTGAAGCATCTACTAGTAATTCTGCTCAAACTATTATTGATGAAGAACATGAGATAAAAAGACATGAGCTTTTTCATATTCAAGTTATTTCCAAACATCAAAAGATTGATACTTTGTTTGATAGTGGCTCACAAGTAAATTTGATTTCTGAAGAAATTGTAAAGAAATCGGGATTAGCAACTACACCTCACAAGAAAACATACCCATTAGGATGGTTGAATGATAAAGCAGTGACTAGATAGTGAAAACTCAAGTTTTATTTTGGGTCAACATTTATAGATGAGGTTAAGTTAGACATAATTCCTTTGGATATATGTGGAATTGTTTTAGGAAGTCCTCACTTGTATGATAGAAAGGCTATTTTCTATAGAGCTAAAAACAAGTATCTACTTGTTAAAGATGGAATCGAATACTTTGTAAGAGCTCACAAGCTCAAGAATAACTATACTCTGATAAATTCTGGGTAGATGAAAAGAATGATAAATTCATGCAAACAATTCTTACTAATGGTTGTAAAGGAAAAGAAACCTGATGAAACCACTGTATTTGAGGGCTATAATGCTCAGCAGCAAGCTGATATAGAAAAAATTGTTTCAGAGTATGATGCCCTATTTTAAGAACCTAAAGGTCTGCCACCCAAAAAGGAAATAGTACATGATACTATTTTGCAACAATATGTTCCATTGCCTAACATTGGGATGTACAGGTTGTCTACTTTAGAGAATTTTGAAATCAAGAAGCAGGTGTAGGAGTTGATTGAGAAGCGATTCATCAGGCCTAGCACATCACCATGTGGGTCACCAATCGTTTTGGTGAGAAAGGAAGATGGCTTGTGGAGAATGTGCATTGACTACTGAGCACTGAATAAGATAACAATAAAAAATCATTATCCCCTTCCTCGCATAGATGATATTTTAGATCAATTGAAGGAAGCTATTTATTTCACCAAGCTAAATTTGCATAGTGGATACCATTAGGTTAGAGTTGTAGAGCAAGATGAATGGAAGATTGCTTTCAAAACAAAGCATGGATTGTATGAGTGGCTGGTTATGCCTTTTGGCTTGACCAATGCTCCTGCTACTTTCATGAGATTAATGAATGATGTACTCAGGCCTTTTCTTTATGATTTTGTTACTGTGTATCTGGATGACATTATGATTTTTAGTAAAATGTGGGAAGAACACTTAAATCATGTCAAGCAGACATTAATATGTTTTGAAAAGAGAAAAATTTTATGTTAAACTCTCAAAGAGTGAATTTGGAAAAACATCTCTAAATTATTTGGGTCATATAGTAGGGGGTGGTGAATTGAAAATAGATCCCTCTAAAGTGGCAGTCATTGTAAACTGGCCTAAACCTAAGTCTGCTACAGAAATGAGAAGCCTCTTAGGAGCAACAAAATATTGGAGGAAGTTCATTTCTAATTTTTCCTCAATCATATCTCCCTTACATGATTTGAAAGAATTGAACAAGGTGTTTCAGTGGGGAGGCAAACATCAGAAAGCCTTCGACACCTTGAAAGAAAAGATTAGTACAGAACCTGTACTAGCACTGCCTGATCTACAGAGACCATTTGAAATCCAAACAGATGCTAGTGACTATACCATGGGAGCAGTGTTGAGACAACACAATAAATCCATATGTTATCATTCTGAGACTTTTAATCATGCAGTGGTTAATTATCCTACATATGATAAAGAATTGTCTACATTAGTTCAGAGTGTGAAAAAGTGGAAACATTACTTAATGGGAAAAGAGACAGTAATACATATACTGATCATCAACCACTTCAATATCTACACTCCCAAACTAAGTTGCAACAATCAAGGCATTACAGATGGATGGGTTTTCTACAACAGTTTCATCTAGTCATCAGATATAAAAAGGGCATACACAACAAAGTCGCAGACACGTTATATAGACCCATTATAAATGCATCTACTATACTTAAGCATAATTTTGTACTACATGAGAGTTACATTGAACAATATGCTCAAGATATAGACTTTAAAGATGTATATGCAACTTTGAGTCAAGGAAAAAATGTAGAAGAATTAGACTATCATGTGAAGGACCAACTCTTATATCATTGTGGGAAACTCTGCATTCCACAAACCCAGAGAGTAAAGATAATTAGAGAGGCACACACTTCTCTGATATTAGGTCACTTTGGGGTAAGTAAAACAGTTACACAACTGCAAATATTTTTTTATTGGACGAAAATGAATGAGACAGTTTCTAGATATGTAAGAGGGTGTACTATGTGTGCTAAAAGAAAGCCCAGCAATAGAAAACTAGGCTTGTACACTCCTTTACCAGTTCCTTCTTACCCTTGGGAAAATGTTTCCATGGATTTTGTTGGAGGACTGCCTAAATCTAGGAAAGGTCATGATTATCTATATGTGGTTGTGGATAGGTTCAGCAAAATGTTTATTTTGATACCTTGTAATAAACGTATTACCGCTGAACAAACTACCAAATTATTCTTTGAACATGTATGGGTTCATTTTAGATTACCCACTTCTATTGTATCTGATCGAGACACTCGATTTGTGGGGAAGTTTTGGTCAAGTCTGTGGGAACTGATGGGCACCCAACTAAAGAAAAGCACGGCTTTTCATCCAAAAACTGATGGCCATACAGAAGTAGTTAATAGGATAGTGATCCAATTACTCAGGGGGTATTGCAGCAAACATTCTAAGCTTTGGGCTGAACATTTCTGTTATGTGCACCATGCTTACAATAGAACAAGACACTCTTCTACATAGAGATCTCCTTTTGAGACCTATTTTGGTTTCATACCAATGTCTCCTTTGGATTTTGTCTTTGCTAAAAATACCATGGTTGATGGACACAGTGATGTGGACAAGGAAACTAGGTTCATTCAATAGTTCTAGTAGATCCACTAGTAGTATAGGAACAACTGGAAAAAGTCCAAGCCAAATACAAGGGTAGGCATGACAAGCATTGGATGGAGCATAGTTTTCAAGATCAAGACCAAGTCTGGCTATATATCAGCAAGGATAGGATGCAAGGTGAAGGTAAAGAGCTAAAGCCTATCAAGTATGGACCATTTAGGATACTTGAGAAGATTGGCGAAAATGCCTTTCACCTTGATTTACCAGCTTACATGCACATCTACTCAGTCGTAAATGCAGATTGCTTGAGATTGTTTGAACCTTCAATGATTGAGGATCCTGAAGAGCAAAGTCAATTGCCTTCTATTGATGATCTGCTACCTAAATATCTTAATGAATTGTAGGAAGACACAACCTTGGACAGGAAGATGAGGATGGCGTGTAGAGGAGATGTTGAGTACCTTAGAATTGGACTCAAAGATTCGAAGCCGAGCAGTGCAAAGTGGATTGAGATTGGACAAGTGAGAAAATAGTATCCTCACTTAGTCGATGCTTGAAAGAAAACCAACTTGTGGTGGTCCAAAATATTTTCAGTGGGAAGGTCATGATATGAATTGGATCCATCAAGAATTGTCAAAGAACCATGACTATATCAAGTCGGGACAAATCTCTGAAAATTCCAAAACAGCAATCAAAAACACCCTGAACTAGTGGCAATGGTAGCCAGCGCGGAACGACGAGGACCTCAGTCAAAGCACACTGACCGAGGCCCATGGAGACTGCGTGAGAGGTCAAAGTAGCCCTTGGGAGGCCTAGATCAAGAAAATAAGGATGATTTTGATGCGCAATTAGCACTAAGTGCTAATCATGCATCGCTAGGCGAATAGGACCATAATGAGGGAAAAGCCAGAGCACTCGGTCATCTGGGGGAACCAGAGAACTATGGGCGGAAAAGCGGAAAGCGCTAACATATAAAGGCGGGACCCACACTCTGGAAAACTGATGGTATTGATTGGGGTTCCCACAAATGGTAAGAGGTTTTGGATGAAAACGGGGTGATTCCATACATCGATCAATGCGTGGCAAGCAGAGGTGAGAGAAGACCATCATTAATTGTGCACTATCGATCGAGCAAGTCAACTGCATGGGACGTGCGTATGGTGTTAGATGTGGAGGCCCCAGATTGGATGGTTGAGATCGAGCCCGATGAGGGGGAAGCAGAATCGAGGAAAGAATGAGCCGAATTTTAGAAGGATTTGGAATCTGTTTGACTGCCACAATGGAGGAAGAATGCATCCATGGCATAACTAAAGAAATGAACCAACAAATTAGGCTAGTGCCATTTAAAGGAGGACATGTGGCCAATCCATGAGTGTTCATGGTAACACTGAATAGGGAACTCCAAGCGCAGCTACAGAAGGTGAATCAATAGAGGTGGAAGAGGAACCGAACAAGCATTGGAATGAATGGCTAAAATCCATGAATAGAGACAGAATACACAGTTAGAGTCAGTCAAAGTGAACCCTGAGAGGAGGACTGAACACTGAGAGATAGAAACCAGAGAAGAAGGCAGTAAAGAAAAAGCAGAAAGAGACAGAGGGCTGAGCTGACCAGCGGCAACATCGAGCACCAAAGAGCTTGAGAGATTCAAGCCATCCCATAGAGGAATCTATCTAGACGAAGCACCACATTTTCCTCTTTCCACTGAAGACTAGAAGGTCACAGAGCTGGTAGGAAGAAGAAGAGTCTGTGTACTCTAGTGGCTTGGGGAATCCAATAACCACCCTACCGAGCAAAGCCTGCTTCAGGACAACTCACATTGAGTCCCTGTATTGTAATTCTCTACTTAAAGGCACAATAAAACAAGGCCACCACTGAAAGCTGGACCAGAGATGTAGCCCTGGAGAATAGAGTGAACTCCTTATTAATTTCTTGTGTTCTTGTATTTGCTTATTGTATTTCTCTGTTGTCTTTCCATTCAATTGTCTATGTATTGGAAATTTGATCGATCCATTGATTAAATAACATAGACATACACCAACATATGAGTCTGTAATACCTTCATTTAATAAATCTTTTACTGAGGTCACTGATCGGGTGATTATTAGATCAATATGACCCAAATATTACACCTCTTGTACCCCAAAGAAACATTTGGAGGTTTTTGCATACAATTATTTCTCCTCCAATATTTTGAGCACCCTTTCAACATGTCGAACATGATCCTTCCAAGACTTGTTGCATATTAGTATATCATCAAAATATACTAACACAAATTTTCTAAGGAAGGGTTTGAAAATGGAAGTCATCAAACCTGGAAATATGGAAGGTGCATTAGTAAGGCCAAAAGGCATGACAAAAAAATCATAATGACCTTCATAACTTTTGAATGTTTCTTTCATAATGTCTTTATTATTTGTCTAATTTGATGATATCCTAAGTGAATATCCATCTTAGTCAAGTAAATTGCTTCATGTAATTCATCCAAAAATTCATCAATGTTAGGAATGGGAAATCTATCTTTAATAGTGAACTTGTTGAGTCTATATAATTCGAACACATACACCATGATCAATCCTTGTTTCATACCAATACTACTAGTGTATAGAAATAAATTTGGCCAAGTTGAATTATACCTGCCTCTAGCATTTTTCCAACCACACATTCAATTTAACTTTTTTGGGCATAAGGATATTTATAAGGTGTTATATTTGGAGGAATTCTTCCTAGAATCGATTGAATAGCATGATCACAATCCCAAATAGGTGGGAGGCCTTTGGAAGTTTCAAAAACCTTCTAATTATTGTCCAAGATTCTTTGGAGATCTAAACATAGATGATTTCAATGTTTGAACATCTAGTGAGAATAATTATGCCATTATGCATCATTGTTCTCTATTCAAAATATCATTCATTCCATTAGAGCTCATTATCTTTCTCGATTTCCTTGTAATTTCCCTTAATTCAATTTCTTTTCCTTCCTAGAAAAATTTCAAGAAAAATTCTTGAAAATTAAGTGATATTGTCCCCAAAGATTATAACCATTGGACTCATAATACAATATCAACACCACCCATTAGAATGGAAAGAATTGGACTATTCAATCCATATTATCCCATGTTTATATTGATATTATGACATTTCCCTGAGAAATTTATAGTTCCTCCATTTGTAACCATCACTTGACACTTTGGTGCTGGATATAGAAAGCAATTCAATTCCTTGGCTATCTTACAATGAATAGAATTATGGGTAACACTAGAATTAATCATCACTATTACCTTTTCTTCTTGATATATCCTTCTTTCTTGAGAGTTTGAGGAGTGGTAACTATTGCCAATGCATTACAAGATATGGTTAGATTCATTTATTATTTCTCTTTGGTTGGTTCCTAGTGTATATCCTCTTCTTTTCATGTTTATTATTCCTTTGCTTCCTCCTCATCACAATCTATGTAAAATAATTTCTTCTCATCGCACTTATGACCCTTAATGTATTTTCTATCACAGCTATAACAAATCCCTTTTTCTCTTTTTCCCCGCAATTGTTGTGGTGCCAACCTTGTAGGTTGTGGGAGGCTAGGAGCAACAAAACTTCCATCTTTATAGTTGTGAGTGGTAGAATTCCTTGTTGCCATAATTTTTATTTCAACTTTTCTTGCCACCTTGAATTCCATATCCAATTAATTAGGCTCCCAAAGGTGAACCTCATGTTGGACGTTATCTATTAAAGTGCCTATGAAGACATCAATCATATGCTCCTCTGGAATATCATTTACCTTGATATTGAATCTTCGAAAGTCATTAATGTGCTCCATCATTGAACCCTTTTTTTTTAGATTTATCAATTGGATAAATAAGGTATTGATATTTGTATCCTCATAATGTGCTACCAATTCTTCTTTAAAAATTATCCAAGTGAAAATTTATTTACGAGAACAAATCCATCAATACCACACAAACTAATTTTGTTCTAAATATAAATATGCAATGCGTACCTTTTGTGTGTGCGGCACATCATGTAGATCAAAGAATTTCTCCATTTGTAGTATCCATGTTACCGTATCCTTGTCATCAAACTTTTTCATATCAATATTTGGAATATGGTTGGTATTCATCCCAAAGTTGGAGTCTTTAAAATCATGATTCACATTTTGTTTGTTCACGTCATGAGCTTCATGAAATACCTTATTGCCACTAGGAAGCCTTTCTTCTAACAACTTTTTTCAAACCTTCCTTCAAACCTTCCATGTCTGCTTCTAAACCATTCATGTCACTTTTTATACCATCCATGTCACCATTTAGTTCATATTTGGTTTCACTTTGTAAGAGAGAGATTTGTTTCACTTAATCTGGTAATTTTGATGTATTATGTTGTCATTCTTCCTCTTCATGTGTCATAGTAAAGCTTTCTCAGGGCTTAATGGGTGTAGAATTATTTTCTTTGTGAGGAATTTTAGAAATAAATATTGATATATATACTTCAATATGCCGTTTAAATCACTTCAAAATGATTTTTCAAACAAAAGTTATGCAATTAAGAAACAAATACACACCTTTTTCTTTTTTTTAGGAGCTCAATATTGAAATTGTTGCATATCCGTAATTAGGCTCTCCAAGGTCTGCAATTTTTTCTTGTGGTATCCCTTTGAGTCTTATTTCCAACACCACAAGTTAGACTGAGATTGGTTTCCACAAGATAAAGTTATTCCCAATGTCCCACGATGTCTGGGTTATGGATTGGTTCAATAGAGAAAACTTGTATAAGATACCATGTATCACCGTTTCAACCTTTGGCCTTGAAAAATATACATGACAAACTAAAGTCTATGAAATTTCAATTACTTTCTATAAAATTTGGATCCAACTCTCATAGAGAAAGTTATGATTATTTTCCCTAGGTCACCTATTTGATTCTAAATTCTGGAGCATGCAAAAACCCTAACTTCTTTTGTTCATATCTCAAAAAACATAGAAAAAGGATATGAAATTTTTACATGAAGTTAATCAATATTTTGGCTCGATGTGGAAGAAATTTTAGTTTTCAAAGTCTTGTATAAAAAAATTTATAGCGAAAATGCCAAGATGGCTTGTTGAAGTAGTGAAACCCTAAAATCCAAAGCTCTGATACCAAATGTTATGCAACCATATATAAAAAAAAAAAAAGATAGATCAACGACTTGAAAATGAGTCTCCTTGAGGGGGAAACATCATTTACATCATATAAATGAACAAATCTTGGATGATTCAAATGACAAGACCTCTTTGGTGTATATATGATTCTAAGGTATCACAACATAATCAAAGCCTACATAACAATAATAAATAATTAAGGGCACAAAAACGACAATAGTGGGCTTCCATGGGGCACAACAATAACGATATGGAGGCTACATGGGAAAAACAATAATAATAAGGGGGTTAAACTAACAATAAGGTGGCTACACTAGTATTATAGGGACCTAACAACTAGGAAGTTGTGTCCCTTTCCCACGCACAAATTTATGTACATAAACATCACTCAGAAAAATATCTTTAAAGACAAAGAGGATTTAGACAATTTTCCAGAAGACTAAAAAATACTACATTCCCAGCTCTACACATGTTACATTGGAAAATCCCCCCCTAACTAGCCATTAAAATAGCCTAACATTTCAACCTAACAATTGGTACTATTATAATGAGCCACATGGCTATTCTAACAACCCAGATTCCCTACTAAAATTTCCTAGTTTATACACAAAATAAAATCTCCTTTTCTAGAATACATGGTGCCTTAGCGATCTTAAAAAAAATGGATTTCCTAGGGTGATGCTTCTGGATCAGACTCCCCAGGTGAAAAGTTTACTTCCTAGACAAAACCTCCAGGATCCGAAATGAAGAGTTTGTTTCGCCCATGGCCAAAGGGATAAGAGAAGAGGGTATGCCCTGCAACTTATGTTTGTTGTCGGTAGCTCTCTTCATATGTTGTCATTTTCTCATGTTGCTGGCTCTCATGTTATTGTTGCTACAGTACTAATTTATGTCTACCAGGATCCCATACTTGATTCTACAATGTGCCATTTGCTTTGCTAAGGAAATGTTGTACAACCAACTTGATATTGTGTTTCGTCTTCCTTCCTCAATCCAAAATTCTATTTTGTAGTTTCCTTATGTTTATCATGGTGATGTAGTTCCATATAGTCAGCCAAGTGTTGAAATTGGTCATTCCTTCTATGTGATTGTACCACACCTTAGATACTCCCTTTTCAACATCATTATTTCCTCAACCTTCATGTTCAATCTATTTTCTTGTTGATGTATGTTGCTTCTATGTTGTTTAAATTATTGCACCAGCTATCCCCCTGAAAATTTCCGAAGGTGTAGAATTCATTAGACTCTTCCATAGAAAAAACCTCCTACATTTTGAATACACCTATAACAACAAAATTCATCGTCCTTGCTAGCTTTAACAAAATGCACCATTTAAAACTGCTAGCTCCTTTTAGAAATAAATCTTTTCCCAGTATTTCTTATTCACAAATGAAATAATTTGTCATGAGACAGACTTGTCTTATGTTTCTTATCATTTCCTCTTCTTGACAACATTCACTGTCCCTCTTCTACATATTTAATTATGCCTTTCAAAAGTCTACTTCTTTCTTTTCCAAATGGCCTGCCCATTTTTTACTCTTGGCAAAACAATTTGCTCTCATATTGTAGCTTCATATTTTCTACAGTCCTTCTCTTTCTCCACAACGTTTTGTACATAAATTGCAAGATTCTTCTCCCATTTCTCTTAATTTATCTCCACAACACATGGTTTCCATGCCAAATTCTCTATTATCCTTATTGCAATTTTCTGGATGTTGAACTCTGTTCATATCTGCACATACAACATACATGTTATGGAAAGAAAATTTTCTCTCTTGAATTTCTATTGCAAATGTATGGGTCTTTGTCTCATTAGGCAAGTGAGTTATTCCTTAAACCCTTGCACTATCTTCTGCAAATTCCTGGATGACATTCTTATCATTGTTCCACATAACCATGGATTTATCTGCATAAGGCTTCTCATCCATGTCTAGGCATGCTTCTTCTTGAGGTACTCCTATGTACTCTACCTCATAACCATATTCATAATATAGACTTTGTCTCTCTCTTCTTTCCTAAGAAAGCGGTGTTTCCTCCTTGTTAAAAAAAAATATATTGGTTTACTTCTTGTCCTTGGTTTCCTTTAACATCCTTTGTATTAGCTAAATTGTATTGTTTTGAGGGCTTCTCACCAGCCCTCCCTCCATCATATTCATATTGAAACAATCCAAAAGTCTACAAAACATGTAGCTTCTTCTCTTTTCCCAATTTCCATTTGCCTTCAACCCATGATTTGTTTTTACAAAAATGACCCAATAAATACTCAATAAGAAAATACATGACCAATAAATTATAACTCTGAGGTTACTCTTCCTCTCATATGATTGAAGAGGCTTAGTCTAAGCTTCTTCATGGTCTTCATCCACATTATCTTGATGATATAACTTTTCATCTCCTTCCCCTATGACTGTTCCTTGAGTCTGTCCATATTCCGATTCAACTTCCTCTTATTTTTCCTTATCAACATAATTAAGCTCTTCTGGAGTCTCAAATTCCTCGATTTTCTCTGGCACCTCTTCATCTCCATGGTGCTTAGTACCTGCAACTTCAAACTCATATAAATAGTTAGATAAAAAAATATTTATTTCTTCCTCCTTACCTGATGTTGCTAATATTCTTTCCTTGTGTTAAACTAAGCACATCATCATTTCAACATCTAAATCATCCTCTCATAGGACTTGTCCTTGTTCTAGTCCACAGAGGTGAACTTCCACTCCTCCAAACCTAGAAAACCTAAGTTCTTCTCTCATTAAGGAAGCATTCATGCTAGGCCTCAGCCTCATTTTCAATAGAGGCTACTTCATATGTTTTCTCCCTTTTAGTATTGACCCATTTATTTTCTTGTTCTCCCTTTGGACAATATTCCCATGCCTTCGATCTGCATGAACCTTTAATGGCTGCTTATCCTCCTTACTTGTAAATATTCCATTCACACATAATTTGTTAGTTTTAAAAACACAAGGGTATTTAACCTCTTCCACTATTAGGAACACCTTTTGTTGTTTTGGACTCTTTTCACAACCCATGAGACTTTCTACTAGTCTCCTCTCTTTGTCTTCAATAAGTGGTTTACAAAAATGAACTACTACTTCCATAAGCTCAGTTACTAGATATATTCTTCTTGCATCCAGGATTTCGTCAATGGACTCATCCTCTACTTCCCTAGCTCTCTAGCCTTTTTGGATTTCCTCTTGAAACTCTTTTGTCTAACAAAAAATTTGTGCCTCCTCATCATGTTTCATCTTTGGGATTATTCCCTTGGTTGTAGAAGCTACATAAAAATATTAAGTTGTGCCTTCAACTCAACCATCTCTTCTTAAAAATTTTCCTTGCTTAGTTTCTTCATGCCATTTCTCTTGGCATCCTTCTCTCCTTTGCTATGGATTTTACTTGAAACTTTATCATGATCAACAATGGTCACCTTCTTCCTTCTCTAATTATATACCTCCATGTTCACCATGAGTTGCAACCTAGTCCTATAGAAAGCCTTACCTTAATTGTTACCCAAACACCTCACCTCCTCTTGACTATTGATGTCCCTCTTGGTTCCCTCCTCTAGAACCCCTTGAGAACTCCTTGCTCTTCTGTAGCTATTTCTCCACTGCTCACCTTTTGAAAACTTCTCTTGTTCTATTCTCCTTGAGGACTTCCTCTATCCCCCTCTTATTTCGAACCTTAGCTCGAATGTTTCCCTTTATCTACAACTTATCTTATGTAAGTGTTTTTCTTCTGCCATAATATCTGAGAGCACAACTATTTCTCTCCTCAATTTAGATCATATGCACTTTTGTGAGAAAAGAGGCTCATTCTTACCTTACTTCTCTTAGAATATCTGTTGTATATGTTGCTACCTATTTGCACATCATCTTTGATCTATATGTTTCTACTTGCACTCACAAATTCCTTAACCAAACATAAAACATAAAACCAATTATATTTGTCTAGTTCTCTGTTTGGTCAATTTAGTATCCTAAATTTCTCTACATAAATTATCAGTCCGGGTATCGTAAACTGATGAAGTGTAGTGCACTATATGTTCTAGATAACCCTTCTTACTTCGTTGTTTTTGTGTTTTATGTTGTTTTGGGGGGGTGTTTGGTCTTTTAATTCCTAATGATTTACAATGTAATTATCAAAAACTTAAATCTAACTTTCATAAAATCTAAAAATGAAAACAGAGCTTAAGAAAGAAATGAAACAAAGCCAAGAAAGATTTGGAAGAAAAGCTTAAGCAAGAAATGAAAACAAAGTTCCTATTCCTAGTTTACCATTATTTCCAAATCATGTCTTTAAATCTGAAAGTGAAATTTGTAACTAATGCCTAACTAAGTACAAAAATAAAATTAAATGAAATACTTAGTTACTCTGCCTCTCAATTTTGGCAGAAAGTCTCCTTGGGATGACATTTGAGGAATTTTGTACTTCATTAATCTAAGAGAAAACAAATATATAGATGCAACAATAAATCATTGCATAAATGAAATATTCAACCACATAGTTAAGGATGAATTATACTCTTGAAGGGTTTTTCACAAACATTCATTGACACCATGAATCAACAAACTAAAACTAAAATGGAAAAGACAGTAAATGGCACTGATCAATCTAATTGATAATTTAAATTAGAAAAACAGTGAATGAATTAAACTAGATTACATTACTGAGTTTCATCTTCTAAACTACTGATAAACTAAAAAGAGATCAAGAAAATGGAAGATACTCTAAATTATGTACACTGTTAATAAGAAAATGATGGAAATTGCATTATAAACATTGTTAGTAAGAAAATGATTATAAACACTGTGAAAGAAAATGATGAATTTACAGCTAACAAGAAGAAGAAAAGTAAAATGAAATGAAACCTTTTTTTAGTGCAAGGGCCATCTGCAACTAATTAGGATACTCTTTAGCAATCAACTACAAGAAAAATCCTTCATATTTTCATAAAACATGCGGTCTTCATGTAAAAACAGGGACACAAAATGCCCAGAAATTACAGAGTTTAGAACTTCGATTTCACAATAAAACTATTGTTATTAACACTAACTTCTTTAGTCCTTTACACAGGTATTTATAATAAAAACCATACAACTAGTTGTGGAGAAAAAAATGCTGCAGCCAAACACGTAGAAGATAGATATGTGGAATTTCTTCGTCAGCTATTGGAAACATAAATCCAAGACATGGTGGTTGTTGGATTCGGTTGTAGAAGTGGTTGTTGGAGTCCATAGGTACAGGTAGTTGTTCTGAATAATGCTTCCCATTACTGTGAAATGTGTTAATTAACCACGAAACAGGGTCCTATTACCTTCGATCTCTATGTTTGACTTATCCATTGATCGTAGTCTTATGCCATCTTCTTTGTCATCCTGGGCTAAGTGAATAGGATAGGGTCCATGTCACAATGATTTCCAAGCTTCCCATGTAGCTAATTTCTCCTCCTGACACCTGGAACCTGTTAGAGCATGAAGGTTGCTAGGGAACAACCGATTAGTTGCAGAATAGGCTACGCTCTGTAGCTAATATACAAAAATTTATTCAAATTGCAAAAAATAAAAGCATAACATGTAAATCACTAAATTTCCTCCTCAAGACAATATATACCAGTCATTGGTGATGAGAATGCATCTTTCTCATGGAAAAACAAAGAAAAGGAATGCGAAGAGTTGCTAGGGAGAGAATAATTTTGAGGCTCAACATTCTCCTCCTTTGAGGTTTCAATATCTTAGTTCTCCTAGTTTTTTCTTGTGGATGGTATTCTTTTGTCTACTTCTAGCTTTACAATTAGCTAGAACTCTCCCTAGTTTGATGCAATCCTATGCCAAAATTTCTCTTACCTATGATATCTTCTGACCCTTTTTCAGAGTATTTTCGACTCTAGTATCCTCTATATCTACCTCTGTGTCTTGCTTTCTCAACCGTGTCTTTACAAAATAAATAAATCATTAGTTATCCTTCAAATAAAAAAGGTAATCATTAACTCATTGGTTTAGACCCTTCCCCTCTTCGTTGGCTGCCAGATGCACTACTTATTCTTGTATCCACAAAACCTTCACCAAGATCACCTCGCTAGTGCAGTCTTCCTCAATATATTTCTCTTCTCTATTTTGTTGCTTTTTTCCCTCATTCTATTGATTTGATTTGTAGTGCTCTGATACCACAATGATAGTAGGGACCTATGTTTTATTACTCATTAAATCGAAGATTCTCACTTATATGGCAGTGACCCTTTCTTTTTCCGTTCCACTCATTTGTCTTTCCAAAGCCGTGTATTCAAACAAAACTATAAACACACAAACTCAAGATCTCTTAGTTGAAGACCCTTTCCTTATTTTAAAACAAATAACTATCAAACCCAACATGTTATGTGGATTGTGGCTCCATACCAAAAATATTTAAATTTTATAATTCTTTACATGAATTATTATATAGCACCCAACCTTTATATATATATATATTATACTATAAATTAGAGCCATATGCACATAAGTAAAAGATAATTACCTTCATTCTTTTATGACTTCCAAGGGGTCGGGGCCCAAATACCATCTTAAAAGTTGGAGATTGGACCATTTTTGTTCGTGCTAGCCACCTCCCTGACCTCTTCAAGGTCTGACTATGATATTATGGCCTTGGCTTGACTATCTAGACAAAGGTCAGTAGTTGGTACTCCCTTGGAACTCATTGAATCCAAACGAGTCGAAGGATGACTCTTGGTTGGCCAACCGTTAACTAATTCTATTAAGGATAAGTTATAATACAATTATATTAATAGAATTAGCCACTCCTTTTAGTATTGTCAATGATCATATGGCTTCATTTGAAGCTATTCACTGTTTTCTTTGAATAATAAACACTCTCATTGTGTGTCCTTTTCAAATGGATTTGATCTACAAATGGTGGCCACAATCTTTAAACACCAACCATGAATATGTTGGCTTTTATTTCACTTGATCCCTTTGTTATATGTCATTCTACTTGTTGTATTATCACTTGACACCCTATATTTTAAGTTTCTTTCCTAAAAACATCACGATAGTTTTCCTCTTCCATCTTTAGTTGAGACAAACTGCTATGGAGTATTGTAGTCATGGGAGTCTACTCTGTCAAATAGTTCTTTTATGCCTCATATTTGAATCCACTATCATACACACAACATAGAGAAATTTTGAATATCCTCGGCACTATTATTTGACTACACTCCTTACAAATGAGGATGTAGAGGGTCTTTCATGAGACAACGAATACCATACCCACATAAATAACTACTTATTTAGGACAGGAGTTGAAGTGGTTACCACCAATGAATGCATAGTCCTTTCCCTTCTAAGAGTCAACCCTAAATCCATAAATAATAGTTGTTAAATCTTTGTGCCAAGATAGACCTTCGTGATTGAATGGTGTGTACACATAGAAATTTGGACGAAATTCCCTTAATCCCAATCCTTCACTTTGTTTTGTGCACCAAGAATGTTTTCCAAGCAAGTTTAAGGGAATCCTTTCGTTAACCGAGTTTAGAAATAATTAGAGAATTAATGCATAGAGAAGAAATAAAGCCATATTCAATTCTTAAGAAAAATGTACATACACAAGTCTTACTAATGTCCTATCTGAATCTTGTCTCTAAAATGCGCTAGGAAATTGCTTCCCTTTTTCTACGTAAAACTTTATGTACATCAAAACTACTCATAAAAATAGCTTTACAGACAAACAGGATTTGGAAAATTGTCCAAAAGACTAAAACTACCATATTCATAGCTATAAACATGTTACATTTGCAATGGCCCACCTGGCCAACCATTAAAACAACCTAACAAATCAACTTACCAATTGGTACTATTATAGTGAACCACATGGCTATTCTAACAACCTATATTCCCTACTACAATTTCCTAATCTATACACACACACAAAAATTCTCCTCTTCTAGAATGTACATGGCCCCCTAGGGTCTTAAACAAAATTGATTTTTTAGGGTGATTCTCATGCATCAATCTATGACTGGGGTATCTCATGAAACAATAAAGAAACTTCTTAGCCTTGATCCCTACACTGTCTATAATTTTGGTGGCTTAAGAAACACTAGAGAAGTTATGAGTGAGGGGGGAGTCACTTCTTGAATCATACAGGAAGGGGCCTAGCACCTCAAGGAAGAACCAAGAGAATTTGATAGTATTTCAATTACCATACAAATAGCCTTATTTTGGCTTTACATGCTCCCCTATTTTGGCATTTCAACCAAAGCACATGTTGAAGAGAAGAGTGATCCAAATCAGTATATAAAACAACAACACCAACATATCCAATTCTAGTAGTTTACATTGTCTCAGTTTCATCTTAATAAGATTAAGCATTTGGTTCAAAATATTAATCATATGAACCACTTCATGTTCAAGACTCTTTATTCACCACTAGAGAAGATAGGATATTCAATTCCATAATCAAAAGAAATAGCAGTGGACCTTGGAGTTACATTCCATTCAAATATTTGAAAAACTCAAAATTGTAGGCTTAGTGAAAACTCAAAACTTTACCTTTCAATGTATATAATGAAGGTGAGTACAAAACAATCGTTGACACCATACTAGAGTTTGCTCATGGTCTTTGATAGAAAGATGATCAAATTGACTTAGAGTTCTCAAAAGAAAATAGTATAATGACCAAAATGCTAAAATTTGAGAGAGAAATTTCATAACAATTCATGCCATGACTTGGGATAAAACATAGTTGCTAAAATTCTTTGGAAATTTTCCAGTCCAAACTATCATGAGAAAAGGTGTAGGGTAGTCGATCCTCCTACTTTTTTATTCTTTTCTTAAAAACATGACCTTTCGTACCAGTGATGAGATGGAGATATTTAAAATCCACCTTTGAAGGCACCAATATTCAAATTAATACTCTGCACTTATAACACCAGTACAAGTTGCTATAGATTTCAAACTTCATATGCTAGGAAACTTTGGGAACACTTGTAAATGTTGAAATCAGTGGTGGGGCTAATGGGATGTTTGTAGACAACTTATTACTAATATCTTAAATCATTTGTTTGGGTTATTCCATACCATAAATATATATCCCTCCATGGAATTATTGTTAAAATTCATAGGGACTTTGTCACAATCTAACCTTTTCTCTTGCATAGAACAAAGTTTTCATGGCCATTTTATTTTATTTTATGTTACTTTAGATAGCAGAATTTGGCTGGATAATGAACAATGTGAAGTTTACATATAAACTATCTGGCATATTGATACTAACCTTAATCTGGGCTTGATTTAAAGTATCTTAGAAACAAGAAGCAGAGATAGTAAAAAGTTTATACCTTTCCCTACCACCAATTGAATCCAAACCAAAATATCATTGAAAACTAATGGAGTGGTCTTACCAATTTCGGCCTTGACACAAATATGTAAATATAAAAGATAATAATCTCAAACACATCAATGACACACTAGCATTTCTAATTCTAAATTGAAATTTCAAGCTACCATTTCGAAGTCTCAATGAAAATTTCAAGGGTGCAAAAGATGAGCATATTGAATTTAATGGAAATTACTAGGTTCCTCAAATTAGTTGCATGGTTAAGATATAAATAGCACTAGAAAAACTACTCAACTATTCTACCCATAGATACCCTTAAGATTAAGTGGAAGAGAGTTGCTACACAACCAAGTCTATATAATTTCATACAAGGTGTGGACGAATAATATACACTCATAAATGGAAAAGGAAATGGTATTTGGTTCAGGTTCCTCGGATTAGTTGTATGGTTTAGGTATAAATACCACCAACAAAATATGTCAACCATTATACCCATTGATACCCTTAAGATTCACTAAAAGGTAGATGTTGAACAACCAAGTCTATATAATGTCATACAAGGTGTGGAGGTACAATATACACTCAAAAAATGGAGAAGGAAATGGTTTTTTGTTCATGAAAGATGCCCTTCATAACCGTGAAAAGGATTTTTCACATTGATAATTCAATAACTAATATTATAAGAACATGAATAGTAAGCTTCTTAAATCCTAAGAATCACTTTCAAATTGGATGTTCATGGAGTATTTTCAACCCCATTAGAGTTAAATTGTAATTAGACGCCTTTCAATTCTACTTCCTGTCAAACATATTTTAACTTTATCACCCTTAAATCATGTAATGGACTTCCTTTCTTATGAAAACATTTTGGTGTGTTTGGAACAAATATCCACATATATCCTAGAGAGTGGAAAATGTCTGTGTGATTCTATCCATTCCTTCTTCAATCATTGGATCATAGGAAACCATCAAATTCATTGAAGAGAAGGCCACTATCATACCTTATTAAAGTTACCAAAAGTTAAACGAGATTAGATGACACTATTGCAATATGATGTAGCAATGGATGATGCTATTAGAATGATTGTGACATAAAGGTTGGCAATCATTTTAAATCTTTTCTTTGTAAAAAAAAATTAAGATGGTATAAGTTAACCATACATTGAAAAAATTGAGGTCCTGGAAAATGTTCAATGGCTCTCTTGAGAAGTTGTGGCGATAGGATTCTTTTTCCATTAAGTATATTTTTAATGGTTGTAAAACATAGCTCCAATCCTCTGCCCTTGCTTCTAATTCACAATGGCAAGAAAATAATAATAAATATGCCACAAAAAAGAATACAAAAAAATTATATTATCAACAAACTAAATTCAAGAAGAATAACTATATTATGATGATTTATAATTCAAACAAATCAATGACAAAACACATGCTAAACTATAATAAAGAATGTAATAATTTTCATATAAGAATTGTGTATTTGACGGGAATACAAAAAATTGCATAACTTTTCCAAAGGTATTAAGATGTTAGATGGACTGGAATATCAAAGCTTGTTAGTCCAACTATATGTATTATGAATTGCTAATGCCACCATAAACGGATTTACTAGACTTCCTAAAGTGGTTGATTGCATTATTTATTTCAAATTCTTCTTCTTCATCTACTTGTGTCATATGATCAAGGATGGTTATGCTTTGAAATTATCAATATCTTGATTTCTCAAATCTACATGTGCTTCTAAAGGTTCTTCTAAATTGACAATGTTTATGCTTTTTTCAGCAAAACATAAGGTTGTATTTCTTTATTTAGTACTTCAACAACAAAAAACAAATGTTCATCCATCCAAAAGTTTTCTTCTTCTAAATAAAATCTTGGGGTGGGGGGCATGTGTTGGTAACCTGAGGATGCTTCCCCACTTTTGTGGATGGAAACCTTAATAAACCTATCAACCATTGGCAACATCTAGTTGAGATAACTCCTTGGGATCTTAAAATGTCTTATCCTTCCTATCAATACAAATATTTACAAGGAACACACCAAATTAGGCACATTAAGTATATGTAAAAACCTTAAGCTTGTTGTGATATTAGATGGAGAGAACTATATAAACACAATTCAAATTTTCATTTAAAGAAGTTAATGTAAGAATTTCTAACAATTTATTGACTACATTGAGAATTGTGCTGTTTTAGTTTTTATGATGTAAATTCTTGTATCCAAGAGAGGCCATATAAGGTTCATCGCAGATCCTAGTTTGGAAATCCAAGGAGATAGTCAACTGACCATGAGCAATGGATGTTGATTCAATTTTGTAGGTCTAGGTAGATGGCTTGTAGTAAATAGAAATTTAACCTAGAAATAAAGATGTGGTTATGGTTATTCCCATATCATCTGAAAGAAAGCCTGATTGGCATGAGCATGAAAGGAAAAGTAGACTCATGAAGGTGCGAAGCACAAGAAATCAAATGGTTGGTGCCACTAGTTCAATGAAACTCATTTTAATTAATTAAAATAAATTTATTGATGTCTTGAAGGATTGAAAGGTTCGACGTAATAGAAAATCATAGTAGACCTTGCCTTCAATTGATTTTAAACCTTCACATTTCATGTTTTCTTTTAGAGAAATATTTTATTCACGTCAAGAAGTTTCAATTAAATTCAATGATAGGTAACTAATATGTGTTTAGTCAATTTAGTGTCCTAAATTGCTTTGCATATTTATCAACTAAGGTTCATAAGTTGATGAAGTGTAATGCATTGTATATGCTTAGTTAACCCTTCTTACTTCATTGTTTTGTATTTTATATTGTTTTGGGGGTTTCTATTCTTTGATTCCTAATGATGTACAATTTGAACTATGAGAAACTAAATCTAAACTTCCTAAAGGTGAACCCAAGAGCTTAAAACTACTCAAAATCTAAGTTAAAAGAAGGAAAAAAATAGAGCATTTGTCCTATCTTGTCATCTAATCCTAATTCATGAATCTAATTATTAAAACCAAAAGGTAAAGTTGTAAGTCATGTTGAAATAAATAAAGGGAATGAAATCAACTGAAGTACTTCTAGTTACTCTAACCTTCAATTTTGAAAGATAACCTCCTTGAGATGGAATTCAAGCAACTTTTGTACTTCATGATCTAGAAAAAAAAAACTAAATAAAAACATGCAGAAGGTAACTGATTGGTTTCAACCCTTATGTAAAGTGAATGTTTAACCATTTAGTTTAGGATGGATATCAACTTGAAATGGTGACAAAAAACATTCACTAATACAGTGCATTGACAACTTGAACTAGGAAATAAATAACAAAAAAAGTGAGTAAACTAATCAACAATGCATCCTCATTACTTTCAATCTTACTTTGTTTAGAAACAAAGTCATTTATGTTAGAAATTTATATATTACAAAGCAATGGAACACATAGAATATTGCATAAATAGAAACACAAAAATGCATAAAACTAGAGAGACACAAATATATGTGGTTCACCTAGTTTGGGCTACTTCCACCTCGAACAGCCAGTCCTTCCTTTATATTATCCAGCAAAATCAAGAGACACAACCTACAGCAGATCCAGTGTAATATCCTTTGTTTTCTCTCACAGTCTCACCTCTCTATTTCTTGCTCGGAGAATACACATCTATTTTCATAGCCTCCATGTAATGTCGTCATACAAAGAGAGGGGTTTCCTTCTAGGGAAAAAAACCGTAAACTAAACATAAGTTCTACCATAAGATAATCTGCCTAATGAATGACCCAGATTGACTAGAAATTACTATACTTTTACAACGCAATTTTACATATGTTTTCATCTTTGGAGGCACTGCCCTCGAAGCCCCAGTAGGGGGACCGCTGGCCCCTGGACCCCCCAGCTGGGGGGTATCGGCGCCCCCAAACCCCATGGGGGGGAAAAGTCCCCCAGTGTGGAGGGGTGTACAAACATCCTGGGGTATACATCCGACTGAAAGAAAGACCTCTAAATAATCATGCTCCACACCCAACAATCTCCGACTTGGAGAATGATTGTAGCAACTCCACCGCTGCTTTATTTGCTGGACAATTACTCCTCTTTGGACCTCGTTGTTTCTCCTCTTCATCGTCATCCTCGAAGACCAATTGAAACTGATCTTATTCTCAGTTTCTCCCTCGTTACAACTTTTGTTAGCATATCTACAGGATTCTAGCTAGTGTGTATCTTTTCCATCTTCAACTCTCCATCTTCCAACATTGATTGTATGAAATGGTACCTGAGTTGTATTTGTTTAGTCCTAGAATGAAATGTTGAGTTCTTTGCAAGATGAATGGCACTTTGGCTATCATTGTATAATGTGCCCATATCATGCTCCTTACCCAATTCACCCATAATCCTCTGTAACCAAATCATTTCTTTACTAGCCTCTGTAGCAGCAACATACTCTACTTCTATTGTTGAAAGTGCAAAAACACTTTGGATTTTTGAAACCCAACTGACAGTTGTTCCACCTACAGTAAATACATATCCTATAGTGCTCCTCCTGTTATCTCTGTCACCTGCCATATCTGCATCAACATATCCCCATAAAGAAATGTTTGAACCACCAAAGCATAATGCTTGATTTGTGGTACCTTTCAAATATCTTAGAATCCATGTTACTGCCATCCAATGTTCCTTTCCTAGATTGTTCATGTACCTAATTACAATTCCCACTGCATGTGCAATATTAGGCCTTCTGCAGACCATTGCATACATTAAGCTTCCAACTGCTGATTCATATGGAACTTTAGACATATAATCCATGTCTTCTTGGGCCTTTGGGCACATTTTCTTACTAAGTTTGAAATGGCTACCAAAATATGTACTAATTGGTTTTGCATTGTGCATATTAAATCTTTCCAACACCTTTTGTATGTACTCATTTTGAGACAATGTTAATTTGCGATTTTTCCCGTCTCTAGTTATTCTCATACCAAGGATTTGTTTTGGAGCTCCCAAATCCTTAATTCCAAATGAATCTACCAATTTTCTTTTCACCACATTTATTTCCTGCATGTTAGACCCTGCAACAAGCATGTCATCCACATATAATAACAATATAATATAGCTGCCATCATTTTGCTTTTTTAGATAAACACAATGATTAGAGTGACATCTAGTATAACCTTGTTCATACATAAACTTGTCAAATTTTAGATACCACTGCCTTGGAGCCTGTTTTAAGCCATACAAGCTCTTTTTCAACCTACACACTAGTTTCTCCTTCCCTTTCACCTCATATCCTTGTCGCTACTACATATATATCTCTTCTTCCAAATCCCCATGTAGAAAGATTTTCTTTACATCTAACTACTCAAGATGAAAATCTTCAACTCCTACTAGACTTAAAATAGTTCTGATTGAAGTCATTTAACAACAGGAGAAAATATTTCATCAAAATCAATACCTTTCTTTTGTGCAATCCCCTTCACCACAAGTCTAGATTTGTACCTTTGTGTTCCTCCATCTTCTTCCTTCCACGTGTAAACCCATTTATTCTTCAATGTAGTTTTTCCTGCAGGAAACTTGACTAAGTCCCAAGTCTGGCTATGCATTAAGGAGTCCATCTCTTCTTCCATGGCTAGCTCCCACTTCTTCTTGCTTTCAACCTGCATTGCTTCTTCATAACATTCGAGTTCACCAGAATCAGCCAACAATAAATAATATAATGAAGGAGAGTATCGTTCAAGGGGTATACTTATCCTCGTAGATCTCCTAACACCACTTTCAGGTGTTTGGGGTGCCTATTTTTGTTGTTGTGTTTGTTGATTATTATTACTTTTAGGCACCTTTACTTTTTCAGTGATCTCATCAAGAACTGTGTATTCCTTGTTTTATTTTTCCTATTTATTTTCCTCCAACTGATTCTTATACAAGACCTTTTCATTGAATATTACATCTTTGCTCCTAATGATTTTGTGATTTCATAATCATAGAAGCGATAACCAAAATCATTAGCACCATATCCAATAAAGGTACATTTCTTTGATTTCACCTCAAACTTTGTTGTATTTTCTTTATTAATATGGACAAAGGCCTCACAAACAAAAGGCTTTAAAAAACAGTAGTTTTCCTTTCTACCTGTCCATGCTTCCTCTAGAACACCACCATCAAAGGAACTTGAAGGCCCTCTATTTATTAGATAAACAATAGTGTCTACATCATCTCCCCAAAATTGTAAAGGAAATCCTGCATGCAATCTCATGCACCTTGAATGATCCATGATTGTTCTGTTCATCCTTTCTGACACACCATTTTCTTGTGGTGTTCGTGGAACTGTCTTCTCTCTACAAATTCCATGCTCTAAACAGTACCTATCAAATTCTTTGCTGCAATATTCACCTCCATTGTATGATCTGAGACACTTCAATTTTTGTTCTGTCTCAATCTCAACCAAAGCTTTCCATTTCTTGAAAGTATCAAATACATCAAATTTATTCTTAATAAAATAAATCCAAGTTTTCTTAGTTGCATCATCAATAAAAGTAACATAATAATGAGAGCCACCGAGAGATGATACCCGAGCAGGTCCCCATATATCTGTATGCACAAGCTCTAATTTTTCACTCTTCTTTTCTTTCCCAACTCTAAGAAATCTGTCTCTCTTCTATTTTACATGAATGCAATTCTCACAGAAGTTCAAATAAACATTCTTCAAACCTCGCAACAAATATTTTGAGTGAAGGATCTTCATCCCCTTCCCACTCATGTGTCCAAGCCTATGATGCCATAATGTTGCATCTACTCCTTTGGAAGTTAAAGCATTAACAGAGTTAGAAATGTCGTTGCATAAATACAATGTACCAACCTTTTCTACTTTTTCTATTACCAAGGCTCCTTTGGTGACCTTCCAAGATTTATCTGTGAAAGTTGTTACACAACCTTCACTGCCTAACTACCCTGTTTAAATTAGACTTTTCTTCAGATCTGGAACATGCCTTACCTCCTTTAGTAGCCATTGGTTTCCATTTTGCTGTTTTACAAGAATCTTACACATTCCAAAAATTTTACAGGGTTTATCATCACCCAAACGGACTTATCCAAAATCTCCTTGAACATAATCATGAAAATATTTCTTATCATCTGTGGCATGGAATGAGGCCCCTGAATCTACCACCTAGGAGTCAGTAATATTTTCGAAAGAAAGAATCAAAGCATCTTGTAACACCTCACCTGTCATATTTGCTTCATGATTGTTTCCTTGTTGTGCATCTCCTTCTTTTCCCTTCTGAGATCTACAGTCTTTCTTTAGGTGTCCTTTCTTTCTGCATTTCCAGCACACTATCCCCAATTCGGACTTGGATCTGCCTTTCCTTGATTTACTGCAATATCCTGAGCTCTTTCCTCTTTCCAATTTTCTTCCCCTAGACTCTGCACTCAAAGCATTACCCGATGTCTTACCAGAGCTTTTCCATCACTTTTCCTCGCTAAGGCTAGCACCGACAACATCATCAAACTTTAAAGTACTAGATCCAGAAACAGAGTTACTAATGGGCATTACTAAACCATTCCAACTTTCTGGCAATGAGCACAAGAATAAGAGAGCTCTAACTTCATCATGAAAGTTTACCCCTACAAAACTTAACTGACATGTAATAGTATTAAAATCATTTAAATGGTCTACAACAGATCCACCTTTCCACATCTTCATATTAAATAACTGTTTCATAAGAAATACCTTGGTTGAGGCCGAGGGTTTTTCATATAGTTTCGCTAATGCCTTAATCAAACCCTCTGTCATTGTTTCCTTCTAAATGTTGAAGGCAACCAATGATGGGAGGCATAAACATACTGTTTCGAGTGGCTTTCTATCGAGAAGGTTCCATTATTCATCTATCATACCCGTTGGAATCTTTGTTTTTTCACCCAATGGTAGGTATAGATATTTCTGATAAAGATAATCTTCCATCTGTATCTTCCACAATGAGAAGTTTTGGCCATTAAATTTCTCAACCCTAAACTTACCATCTTCCGCCATTGCTCCCACTCGAACCAGGAACCCTTCTTTCCAGCGAGTTTATCAGCCAAATAGACTTTGGCTCTGATACCAGTTGCTAGAAAATTATATATTACAAAGCAATGGAACACATAGAATATTGCATAAATATAAACACTAAAACACATAAAACCATAGAGACATAGATATACGTGGTTCACCCAGTTTGGGCTACGTCCACCTCGAACAGCCAGTCCTTCCTTTCTATTATCCAATGAAATGAAGAAAGAAAAGAGACACAGCCTACGTAGATCCACTATAATATCCTCTAATTTCTCTCATAGTCTCACCTCTCTATTTCTCGCTCGGGGAATACACATCTATTTTCACAGCCTCAATACAATGCGCTCATACAAAGAGAGGGGTTGCCTTATAGGAAAAAAACCCTAAACTAAACATAAGTTCTACCATCAGATCATCCACCTAATGAATAGGCCAGATTGACTAGAAATCACTATACTTTTACAAGGCAATTTCACATCTGTTTCTTGCTTCGGGGGCACTACCCCCGAAACCACTATCGGGGGACGGCTGGCCTTGGACACCCCGAACCCCCACGGGGGGAGGGGGGACAAGTCCCCCCCGCACGCCCCCATGTGGAGGGGTATACAAACTTCTTGGGTATACATCTGGCTGAAACAAAGACCTCTAAATAATCATGCTCCACACCCAACAATTTACTTTACGAAATGGATTGGAGAAACAAGATTACACAATTGAATTCTAACTTTATGCTACCAATCAATACTAAAAGAAATCAAACTACAAGAAATCAACCTAAGTTACAAACACTGCTAAAAGAAAATGATGAAACTAAGACTAAACAGAAAAAAAAAAAAAAACAAAATGAAAAGAAAGCCTCCTTCAGTGCAGGGGCCCTCGACAACTGACTGGGATGAGCTACTAACTTAATTCAAAATGCTCCTTCAAATGATTAGCAGTCAATACATGGCTTTTTATTATAAAACAGGAACAAAAGTCCAAAATTATAGAGCTGATAAGTCTAAACTCAATACATCCAAAACTTTGAACCCTTTATGGTTCTGTACAACTGGTATTTAAAAGAAAATATTCATAACTGTCTTTGGAGGAAAATTAGCTACAGGTGGTCTACACATATCACAACTGGACTGTGTAAATGTTTGATTAGTGATAGGTGACTTGAATTCAAACAAGGTGGTTGCACAGAACCATTGACATAGGTGGTTGATCCGAGTTAATGCTTCAACAGAACTATTGGATTTATTAATTAACCACGAAAGGGTAAACAAAGAGTCCTATTGCTTCCAAGTTTCATATGTTTGACTCCACCTTTGACTGTGGTCTTGAGCTAGCCTTTTTATCTATTTGGGTTGGGTGACTAGGATAGGATCCATGTTGAGATGATTCCAGAGATGCGCATGTGACTGGTTTCTTCATTTGACACTTGTAACTTGCTAGACCATGGAAGTAGCTACGGAACACATAGTTAGCTGCAGAATAGGCTGTGTTCCATAGCTAATTTGAAAAACTTATTCAAATAGAAAGAACATAAAAGTATAACATGTCAATCATTTAATGTCCTCCTTGAGACAGAATCTATCATTTATCATTGATGGGGATCTGTCTTTTGATGGAAAACAAGGAAAAGAAGTAAGAAAAGTTGTCAAGGAGAGGGTAATTCTAAGGTTCAACATACCCCCATTGTAAAATCATTGAACATCCCCATGCAATTTTGCCAAAAATGTGAACTCTTCTTTCCTATTGCATCTGCTTAGACACTTCTACTAGTACATCTAACTTTATTCTCTTGCTCCTCTTTGAAGTCACTGCCATCCTAGGTTTCTTCAGAGGAGTCTGTATTTTAAGTTGATCACTATTATGTTCGAGTTTCTATTTTTCTTCTTCAACTTCCTATTATTCTTGTACCATATCCCTAAGTGTATTATTGTATTATCATGAATGGCTTTATCCAATTTTCTTCGTTCCTTCAAGGTTTCATTTTCTTTCTTGATATGCCTACTCAATATATCGAACTCATAGATTTCTTGTTTGAGAGAGTAAATTAGAGGTTCTTATGGATTGACAGGTTGTTCTGGATTGGCTGAGGATTTTGGATCCATTGAGGTAATTTTCTTCTCCAGTGACTCTATGTAATCATAAATTTGTTGTTGCACTGAGTCTATGCCTGGAGATCCTCTGTTGGGATTTCCTTCGAAATAATATTTAGGAGAGTTTTGAGGACTACGTGTAAATGGAACATTATCAAGGGATCGTACTGGGGTTTCTTCTTCTAGATCTATGAACTCTATTCACTTTGATGATACCTTCTTTACCATACCTTGGAGTCTAGAGCTCCTTCTAAGTTGTAGCGGGCTTATGTTCTCCTCCTTTGTACCCTTCCTCTCCTTTCCTATCTTTTCCTTTCTCTTGATTTATTTCCTAATCTTTGTAAATTTTTCAGAGATTAATTGTTCATCATCTTGTTGTAATGAAGATTCAAGTTCTAGTAATTCCACCAGCTTTCTTTCTTATCCTCCTTTTTTGGTTGATCTGCTCCCTGATCTTTGTCTCAGAGACTAGCTCTTCATCATTTTTCTTTATGGAGGGCTCAGGTTTTCTTTGAATAGTCATACTAGTCTTTTTCCTGTTACTCCTTCTGACATTACCCTCTTCAGGTGATTCTGGTGCCTCTTGGAAAAAGTTTCTTATCAAGAAGTTTTCCCAAGTATCTCCTATTCTTTTCAAATGAAACACGACCAATATTTTTACCAACCCATGATGGTACACAGTTGTGTCTATGAATTCTATTTTCTTATGTACATTTGAAGCTATCCTCCTTAAATTGTTTAGAAGGAAGAAAGGGAGGTTGATGTTTCCATTTTCTAGAAATTTCATCAATAAACGTATATGATAGACATACATGCATCCGAATCTCCCCTCACAAGTAATAAATTTTTGTAATACCAAAGCATGCTTCTCCATTTATTTTTAAGTGCTAAAATAGGAATTCCTTTTCTAAACACAGTGACATCCATACCTAGGTTTCTGAGGATTACCTTCCATGATTCATTATGAAATTCTTTATTTTTGAACCATCTCTCACCAAGTCTTGGCAGTTATGTAGCCTCTGCTATGTAAGATTTTGTTACTGCAAACTTAATGTCTCCTATTTCTACTTCTATACCATCGAATGATCTAGCAAAATATTTTGTGATCTCTTTGTGATAGCCATCAAAATTTTCAACAAAATTTAGCCATGCAGCCTTTTGCATCATGTCCTTGAGTTGTGGGTATCATTCCATATATTTTGCCCCTACGAGCTCTATCCTGACAATGAGTCCCATTGCCTCTATTTTGTAGAATTTTCTAACCTTCAAAATTACTCTCCTAGTCTATGAAATGGACTGAATACGAGTATAGTGAAAAAGAAAAATGGGTTTGCATGGAATAAGTCGAGGATGATGGTTTGGAGAGATGTGAATACGTCGGTCACATCGTAGTTTTGACTGTTAACCTATGGAGTTAATAGAGATTGTTTAAGTACAGAGTATGGAGAACGTAGTAGAGGTGTGGTATGATGAAATTGTTTTAGACCATTTTGTATCAAATGTGGAAGATGTGGTGGAGATGTAGTATCATGAAGTGGTAGTCAAATCAAATGATGAATTTTTATTTCAACTTGTTGTTCGAAATAAATTTTTCATTTTCCCTTTAGAACTTATCCTTTTTCTTGATAATTATTTTGGTGTTGATCCATAGGTACTTTGAGCATGGTTGATCTCTAAAACTTGATTCTTCAATTTCCCTACATTCATGATTTATTTGTGAGTTGTACAATTGTGCCAGAGATGATAAGTAAGTTGTAGCAGCATAATCAGATTAGCTGCAGAATGGAATCAACTGCAGAATGTGAAAAGAAGGAAAAGTGAAATATGGATATGGAATATGAGTGTAAAAATAAAAGGGAAAAGAGTTATGACAGTGAGATGGAATGAGATGTAAGATAAAATGAAAAATAGGGTGAAATGGGGTAAAACTATAAAAAGATAAAATGTAAATGAAATATGACAGTGAGATGAAGTGGAACTGTAAAAAAATGAAAACAAAATGAGATGGAATGAGATAATGAATTTGCAGACTCTAAAATGCAAATGAATGTAGCTTTTTGTCGCTACTTATTACAGAAAGGGAATGGAAAATATAGGATGTCAGAAATCTCTGATTTTCACCCTATATTTTCTGTATGAGTATGCCAATCAATGATTGGTTTTCAACCTCATACAATTTATTTATTTATTTGTTTTTTATCATCCTCTTAGGAAAAATAAAGACTAAGTTAGTGGAGAAGAATAATTCTTCTTCACTAGCTTCATTTCAGAGTTATTCTAGAAAATGTTAATGAACTCCTCTCTTGAAATTGGTTTCTGATATATCTTCAACCGATGACAATTCACAAGAAGAGGTATTTTGCTTCCATCTATCATCCTTATCTTTACTGCTTCATTATTAAAGACTTCTTCAATCTCATATGTCCCAAGCAAATGATTTTGAAACTTCCCTTGAAAATCTTTGAACTTTGAATCGAACAACAGTGCCCAATCTCCTGCTTGAAACTTCTTCTCCTTAATATATTTATCCTGCCATTTATCTATCCGCTGTTGGATTATACTAGTTCTTTGAACTACATATTGCATGATTTCATCAAGTTCATTGAGTTGCTCCAATCTATGTTTCTGTGCCTCAGATAAATCTAGTCCCAATTGGACTGCCATCTTGAAGGTTTTGATTTGAAACTCTACAGGGAACATGACTTGTTTCCCATAAACAAGTTCATTAGGTGAATGTCCTTTTGTGTTTCTCCATGTAGTTCTATAGGCCCATAAGGCTTTAGGAAGCCTTTCTGCCCAATCTCTTATGTTAGAAAATTATATTTACAAAGCAATGAAACACATAAAATATTGCAAAAATATAAACACAGAAAACACATAAAACAAGAGAGACACAGATATACATGGTTCACCTAGTTTGGGCTACAACCATGGAGAAACATCCAGTCCTTCTTTTTATATTATCTAGAAAGTTGAAGAGATACAACCTACAACGGATCCATTGTAACTCCCTCTTCGCTCTCAATCTCCTCACTCTTCCTCACTCAAAATACATACATACATACATACATACATACATACAT
>APFE031600890.1:135363-150367 GCA_000404065.3 Pinus taeda | reverse complement strand
ATATATATATTATACAATTCCCTCATATATAGTGAGGGGTTGTCTTCTAGGGAAAAAAACCCTAAATTAAACATAACTTCTACCATCCGATCATCCACCTAATGAACGACCCAGATTGACTAGAAATTACTAGACTTTTATAGGGCAATTTTACATCTATTTTTACCTCCGGGGACGCTGCCCCTGAAACCCCCGCCAAGGGACCGTTGGCCCCCGGACCCCCCAGCTAGGGGGCATGGGCCCCTGTGAACCCCCGTGGGGGGGACAAGGCCCCCCGCACTACCCGTGCATGGAGGGGTGTACAATACTCCGATGTTATACACCTAATTGAGACCTTTGAATACAGAAGATAATTAGGCTCCACACTCAACATCTTCTATGTAGATGCATAGTCTTAGTGAGAATTCCTTCAATCTTTTTATTTGTAGATTCAACTTGACCATTTTCTTGTGGATGATAGGGAGTAGATTTCCTATGTTTGATCTTGTAATATTCCACAAGACCCTTGACCATTTTAGATGTAAATTGAGATCCTTGATCTATCACAATTTCTCTTGGAACACCAAAACAAGTGAAGATGTCCTCAAAAAGAAAATTAACTACAATTTTTTCATTAGCAGAAGGTAATGCTTTGGCCTCTACCCATTTAGTGACATAATCAGTGCATACCAATATATACTTCTTTTGCTTAGATGGAGGATTAATTGGTCCAACAAAATCCAAGGCCCATTTTTCAAAAGGTTCAATGAGTACCTAAATTTGTAGTGGCATTTCATTTGAAGGAACAGGTTTCCCTACCCTCTAACATCTGTCACACCTCCTGACATATTCTTTGGCATCTTTAAAGATGGATAGCCAATAATATCCTAAAGAAAGGATTGTATAGGTTGTCCTCTTGTCAGCAAAGTGTCCACCACATGACTCATCATGACATACCTTAAGAATCTTAGGCATTTCATCTTTCCTAATACATCTTCTGATCATAAGATCTGGGCCTATTTTATACCGTTCATTAGTGATCCATGAGTATCTTGCACTTATCTAAATTATTTTTCTTTTCTCTCTAGGAAACAAATGTGAAGGAAATTTCCCTGTGACTAAGTAATTAGCAATATTTGAAAACCAAGGACTTTGAGTAGTCACTACAAAAAGATATTCATCAAGAAACTTATCTTCAACTGAAGTGTCATCTTTGATATTTTGAATTCTATACAAGAAATCACCAACTGTGTTTTGCTTTCCAAGTCTATCTAGCATAGTAATATTGAATTCTTGCAAGAGTAAAAGCCATCTTGTAACTCTACCATTAGTAATAGGTTTATTCATTAAGTATCTAATTGCAGAGTGATCTGTATGAAAAAAGGTTTCATAGCCTGTTATATAATGTTTGAACTTGTTGATTGCATGAACAATAACTAAAAATTCCTTTTCAGTTACAGTATAATTTAACTCAATGGGAGTAAAATTCTTACTTGTATAGTAGATGGCATAGGGAATCAAATATTTTTTTCCTAATACAACTCCTAAAACTATATCTGAAGCATCCGCTGAAATGTGAAAAGGTAGTTTTCAATTAGGACCTCTCAAGATGGGTTCTTTAGAAATTTTTGTTTTTAAAGTCTCAAATGCTAACTGGCAGTGAGGATTCCAATTGAGTTCACAATCCTTGATGAGTAATTTGAAGAGTGCGGATGCTATTTTAGTGAAATTTGTTGGGTATACGACCAAAGTCCCACATTGACTAGAAGTGGGGAGGATCATAGTTATATAAGGATGGACAAATATCTCCATTGGTATGAGGCCTTTTGGGGTAAAGCCCAAAAACAAATCCATGAGGGCTTAGGCCCAAAGTGGACAATATCATACCATTGTGGATATATGTGGTGTCTAGAGTTCTTACAAGTGGTATCGGAGCCATGCCCCGAAGTTAGCCAAGTGGATGAATCCTCGGAATGCCGAACAAAGGTGGTGGGCCTCGGTAAAATCACGATGGGATCCGTGGATGAACTCAGTTGGACAGGCGTTGTGCTCCAGATGCTTCATGGATGTGTCCTGGTCCCATCCTTATATACCCATGATCCTCCCCAATTCTTGTCAATGTGGGACTTTGGTCGTATACCCAACATCCTCCCCTCGAACAAAGGACCATCGAGCCTCTTTTTAAATGATTATCCATCCATCCACTCTCTACCAACCAGGATTCTCCGCTCCAACGCATTTTTGAAGCACACGCCTTACATGGAGCACCACTTGCCTCGAGAGCTTGCTCTATCCCTGGTCAACTCCTCTTCACCGTGTTGGGACCAGGACATGTCCATGAAGAATCTGGAGCACACCACCTATCTGACCAAGCTCATCCATGGATCCCAACATGATATTACCAGGGCCCACCACCTTCATTTGGCATTCCGAGGATTCATCCACTTGGCTAACTTCGAAACTTGGCTTTGATACCACTTGTAAGGACTCTGGACACCACATATCTCTACAATGGTATGATATTGTCCACTTTGGGCCTAAGCTCTCATGGATTTGCTTTTGGACTAACCCCAAAAGGCCTCATACCAATGGAGATATTTTTCCATCCTTATATACCCATGATCCTCCCCACTTCTAGTCAATGTGGGACTTTGGTGGTATACCCAACAAAATTTTCTATAAATCGTATACAGTATCCTGTAAATCCTAGAAAACTTCAAACATCCTTTTGGCAATTTCGAATTGATAATTTAGAGATAACTTCAACTTTAGGTTTAGTAACTTTGATCCCATTGCCTGAAATGTGATGCCCTAAAAAAATACCCTCTATAAACATCATAAAACGTTTTTCATGGCTTATTGAAAGGTTTGCTTCCTTACATATTTTAAGATGTTTTTCCAAAATTTCCAAATATTTTTCAAATGTATTCCCATAGACTGTAAATTCATCCATATATACCTCTACACAATCATGCATTAGATCAGAAAAAATTCCTGGGACTACTCTTTGGAATGTTTTAGGTGCATTACATAACCCAAAAGGAAGTACTTGGTAGGCAAAGGTTCCCCATGGATAAGTAAATGTGGTTTTATCTTGATCTTTAGGTGCCACCTGAATCTGATTATAACCACTAAAACCATCCAAGAATGAGAAATACTTCTTACCTACTAATGTATTAACGCTTGGTCTATAAAGGGCAAAGGAAAATGATATTTAAGGGTAGCTTTATTCAATTCTTGGTAATCAATGCACACCCTCCATTTACCATTCTTTTCAGGCACAATCACTAAAGGGGAAACCCATTGGCTGTCTGAAATTGGGTAAATGAAGTTTACATTTAGTAGTTTTTGCAGCTCTTCTTTCACAATTTCTCTAAGACTTGGATTCATCCTTCTCTAAGGTTGTTTGATAAATCTACAATTTTCCTCAATGTAGATGTGATGTATACAAGTCTTAGGACTAATTCCTTTCATGTCAGTATATTTCCATGCATATGCAGCAAAATTTTGTTGTAATGTCTTGATTAGCTTTTCCTATTGTAATTTCTAGAAGTTATTGTTTATGTTCAATGTTCTCCCTGGAAAGATTTCAATTGTAGAGCTACCAAATTCTTCCATAAAATAAAGAGACATCTGCCTAGATGACAAGTATTAAATATTGGATTTTTCTTTAAATTGATCATGTTCATATTCAGGAGATGATTTAAAATTTTCCATTGTATTGGAGATTTGACTATCTTGACTAATATCTAAAATAGTAAAGAGAGGCTGAATTTCATTTTCATCATCAATCCATTCTTTGTCATCTATTTCTATGATTGTTCTTGCTGGAGGATATAGAGTGAATTTCTTTGTTGAATTCCCATAAAAAAATATACATATCACCAGATCTACAGCTAATGAAAGCATCAATTCTGGCCAGCCAAGCTCTTCCTAATATGAGTGGATGTCCTCCTAGATTGTTCTTGGGGGTTAAGATCATAAAATCAATAGGATATTCCCAAGAATCTAAGGATACTGAAATATCTCCTAACTCTCCATCTGGTTTGATTACAGATCTGTTTGCTAACTGCAGTAATGTAGGTGTGTAAAGAAGATTAGGAAGCTTGAGTTTTTCCATTGTTTGTTTGATCATGATGTTTATTGCTGCTCCTAAATCAATCAATGTATTTGGAATTTCAACTCCATTAATATGTGTTTTCACAATTGGACTTCCTGGATCTACATATTTTTGTATGGCAATTTTTCCCATCATTATATCTTCTATTTTTTCTACCAAGCGAGTTCTTTTTGTTTCCTTTGCTTTTCTTCCTAGTTTCTTTATGCTCAACGCCTTTATTGTTTTATCTAGGATTGGAATTTTCTTCATGGCTTGTAATAAAGGGATTTTGATACAGACATTTTTTAATTCATCTAGAAAATCATAATTAGGAAACATGATCTACTTTTATACTCCTTTATCGACTTGTAATCTTTCAGGAAAAGGAGGTTTAGAAGTAGATACTATTTACTCAATGATGGGAGTTGAGTTCACTGGTTATTTCTATTTTTTATTTTCAATATTTTGGTTTTGGAGAGATTTTCCCTGAAAACTTTTATTGGGTTGTAGAGAATCTTCCTCAGAATTGTATTGTTCCTGAATAACTATAGAAGGCCTTTCCTTTTCTAATATCCTACCAGATCTTAGTTGAACAACATTGAGATCTAGAGGAGTGTCACATAAGTTTGAAATTGTTGTCCTTTCACCATGTAAGTATTTTGAGGGTTTCTATTGTTGGGGTTTGGTAATGGTTGAGTAGGTAGCCGATTTCGTCTCTGCTGAAATGGCAGTAAGAGTTGAGGATTTTTGTTTTGTTGTGGAATTTGTTGTGGGTTTTGTTGTTGAAATGGTAATGAAAGTTGAGGGTTCTAATTTTGAAGTTGTGTCTACTAATTTTATTGTGGAATGTGTGGGGGAGGATAAATTTGATATGATGGAGGATATTGATAATATTGAGAAAATCTCCCATAGGGATTTTGTACTCTTTGACCCCAAGGTTGAGATTGAGATTGAGGTTGACTGTTAAATCCCTAATTTTGTGGCCCCTGCTAAGGTCTTCTAGAGACAAAGCAAAGAGGTCTTGCTGAATTTGGAATTGTTTCTTCTTGAAAAATAGCATTAAGACCTAGAATCGAAGGACAACCCTTGGTCTCATGGTTTTTTGAGAAAATCATACAAGTCTCTGTAATTTTTGCATCCAAAGGGAATTCGCTTAGAGCATGCCTTTTTCTGCATTATGGAGAGAAAATAGCTAAAGCATCAGCCTCGATTTTCTGCTTGGTTTGCAACTTAAGGGTGTTTATTTACTCACTAAGCCTCCCTAGAAAATTTGTTTTGAATTCATCAAGAATATTGCCAATTTCTGCCCTACTAACTAATCCAGTTGGAAATTTATTTACTCTAACAAGAGAAGGATCTCTTGGACCTTTCCTAGTTTTGGATTTCCCTCTTGAGAGATGAACATATGATTCTCCTATGTCATTTAATGGGAGTTGAGGGATATCTCCCTTCCCCATCATGTTAAGGATATCTATCCACTCATCTCTAATGGCTTTCAATAAGAGAGATTTTTAGGTGTCTTCATCTAAATTGTCCATCTTTTCTCTTTTCAAATTATAGTTGAATCTCTCAATTAAATGCTCTAAATTTTCATCCTCTCTTTGCATCATTTTGAACACTTGATCTTTGTGATTGGTAGGCATGCAATAATCCAAATACCTATCCAAAAACACTTTTTTCATGTCATTCCATGTTCTAGTGGACTGAGTGACTAACCCCACCAACCACTTCAAAGCACCTCCTTTCAGTGTTGAAGGGAAAAACTTAAGTTTTTTAGAGTCTTCTAAATAATCATAGGCTTTGCACAAGACTTCAAACTCAAATAAAAATGTTTCAGGATCGTCACTTTTTAACCCATGGAAATTTGGGAGGACAGAAGGTGAGATGTGAGATGTTTTTCATTGTGGCATCTGTTTCTTCATCCACTATAGGGAATCCAAAAGAATTATCTATTTCCCTATTTCCTTTGCCTCCTTCATTATTTCCTCTACCCGCTCCTCCAAACAGTGTGAATTCTCCATCCCCTCTTTCTTTTTCCATTATAGTTTCTTTAGAGTCACTGTAAGGTTCAACCTGCAAGGTTACTTTCTCTTCCTCTAGTTCTTCTATTAATGGGATATGGGAGAGTGGTTCTACTTCTTCTTCCCCACCAGCTATTCCTAATTCTTCAACTAAAATGTGCTCCCCATGGAGGTGAAAAAGGCTAGTCTTGTTGTTGGAGACCCATGATTTTTCTCCTCTAAGACTGCCTTGGTAGATGAAGTAGGAGATTCTTTTGATTGGATTTCTGACCTTAGAATTTAAAAATTTCTATGGCTGGGAGAATGAGCTTGAGATGGAGGTGTATCTCTTCTTATTCTTGGTGGTGTATATGGTGTTGTAGGAATTGAACTCCTGCCTCTAGTTATAAATCTACCCCTAGAGTCTCTTTCTCTATGCATATCATTTTTATTTTTTTTTAATGTAATAGATAAGGTTACCTAATTACACTTCCCCAGCAATGGTGCCAAAATGTTTAGTCAATTTAATGTCTTAAATTGCTTTGCATAAATTATCAACCAAGGTTTGTAAGTTGATGAAGTGTACTGCATTGTATATGCTTAGTTGACCCTTCTTACCTCTTTGTTTTGTATTTTATTTTGTTTTGGGGGTTTCTATTCTTTGATTCCTAATGATGTACAATTTGAACTATGAGAAACTAAATCTAAACTTCCTAAAGGTGAACCCAAGAGCTTAAAACTAGTCAAAATCTAAGATAAAAGAAGGAAAAAAATAGAGCATATGTCCTATCTTGTCATCTAATCCTAATTCATCAATCTAATTCTTAAAACCAAAAGGTAAAGTTGTAAGTCATGTTGAAATAAATATAGGGAATGAAATTAACTGATGTATTTCTAGTTACTCTAACCTTCAATTTTGAATGATAACCTCCTTGAGATGGAATTCAAGCAACTTTTGTACTTCATGATCTAGAAAAAAACTAAATAAAAACATGCAGAAGGTAATTGATTGGTTTCAACCCTTATGTAAAGTGAATGTTTAACCATTTAGTATAGTATGGATATCAGCTTGAAATGGTGACAAAAAACATTCACTAATACAAGCATTGCCAACTTGAACTAGGAAATAAATAACAAAAACAATGAGTAAAATAATCAACAATGCATCCTCATTACTTTCAATCTTACTCTATTTAGAAACAAAGTTGATTCCTTTATGAAATGGATTGGAGAAACAATATTACACAATTGAATTCTAACATTATGCTACTATTCAGAACTAAAAGAAATCAAACTACAAGAAGCCAACCTATGTTACAAACATTGCTAAAAGCAAATGATGAAATTAAGACTGAGCAGGAAAAAAAAAAAAAAAAAAATGAAAAGAAAATCTCCTTCAATGCAGGGACCCTCTGCAACTGACTCGGTTGAGTTTCTAACTAAATTCAAAATGCTCCTTCGAATGATCATGAGTGAAAACATAACTTTGTATTATAAAACAAGAAGAAAAGTCCAAAATTACAGAGCTGATAAGTCTAAACTTAATACATCAAAAACTTCGAAGCCTTTCTGGTTCTGTACAACTAGTATTTAAAAAAAAATATTCATAACTGTCTTTTGAGGAAAATTAGCTATAGGTGGCCTACACGTATCACAACCGAACTACGTAAATGTTTGATCAGCTACAAGCGATTTGAATTTGAACAAGGTGGTTGCACAGAACCATTGACACAGGTGGCTGATCCAAGTTAATGCTTCAATAGAACTGTTGGATTTATTAATTAACCATGAAGGGGTAGACAAAGAGTCCTATTGCTTCTAGGTTTCATATGTTTGACTCCACCTTTGACTGTGGTCTTGAGCCAGCTTTTTTATCGATCTAGGCTAAGTGACTAGGATAGGATCCATGTTGAGACGATTCCAGAGATGCCCATGTAGTCATTTTCTTCCTTTGACACTTGTAACCTACTAAACCATGGAAGTAGCTACAAAACACATAATTAGTTGCAGAATAGGCTGCATTTCGTAGCTAATATGCAAAAACTTATTCAAATAACAAAAACTTATTCAAATAGCAAAAACATAAAAGTATAGCATGCTTTTCATTTAATCTCCTCCTTGATACAAAATCTATCATTTATCATTGATGGGGATCTGTCTTTTTATGGAAAACAAGGGGAAGAAGTGAGAAAAGCTGTCAAGAAGAGGGTAATTCCAAGGTTCAATAATATGGTGGATGTTAAACCCGATTTGGTCTTACCTTTCTTCACCGTGAGGAAATATAAGATCGAGGATAAGATTGAGGTAATATAATAAAGGGTGATAACACTTAAAGGACACCTACCTAACCATATTTACCTCACTAACCTAAATTTGATCACTTGAATCTAATCACAAATTTAAGGGCACATTGACCTAATTATGTACTCGCATTTGTTAAACCTAAGGGGAAGCCAATGTGTATGTGGGTGCATCACAATTCCTTATTAATATCTGTAACAACCCCTGGTTGATTTCCTATGTAAAAATAAAATAAGACCAAGGTCGTGTGACACATATTCCAAGTTGAATGTTGGGAAAAACATAGTGATGGGTATTACTCGTGATTAATTCATGGCTATGGAAATTGGCAAAGGAAAAGTGGTAATAAATGGAATTTTATTTAGGAAATAAAGGAAAATAGGAGAAAAGGGATATGAAAGGTCACAAATTTGTATGAGAGGGAAATTGAAGAAAAAACGAAGGAAAATGAAGAAAATAGAGGCCTCAATAATAAGAATGATTGTAAGGATCAATTCATGAATTTAGTTGGTTAAGATTTTTGTCATCTTAGCTTGGAGCTCTCTTTTATTCTCTCATTCTCTCATACTCTTACACACTTAGAGTATTCTCGAAGAATTCTTAGAGAAATTTGGCATACATTAGATTTAGACAAAGAAGGAAAAGGAAAGAAGGAAATCATAAGGGAACAATTGGATCAACAACTATAGCGGGATTTCTTTGCATGTAACAGGTAGCATGCGTGATTTTGTTGTGGATTTATGGATGCCTAATATATGCATGTGGTTTTCTAGTTATGTGTTTTCATTGGCATGGAGGATTTCCTGGATTGATAGTGGTTTTAGCCTTGACTTTCCATTTCCTGGATAGCCATGGTGTTGTGGGTTTTTCCACTTGAGTGTTTTCTGGTTGGTGCTCATAATTCCTTATGGATGTGGGTTGGAATAAATGCTCTGGAAGCCTTGGAACAACTTGGCCTTAGTTACTAATCCTAAAGCCTAGTTTGGGACAAACGTTATGGAACCCCTGGTGGGTTGACTTACTAGTCACCAAAGCCAGGTTGGGAAAATGTTATGGAGCCTTCGAAGGTTGTGGGTTGAGTTAATTGTTCTTGGAGACCTAGACAACTTGGGTAGAGACCGATATGGTTTGTGTTAGTGATTTTTGCTTGTTAGGTTGAACCACTAGTTGAGGGTTGAGGTAATTTTTCCTCTGGAATCCATGGTTGGTTTTTCTTGGTTTATTCCATGAGATCCCACATTCATGCTTGGAATATTGCATGGGGATGATTAGCTGAAAGAGAGATTTGGTTCCGCCCAATCTATGGTCAGGTTGTACGTGGAATTCCTTGACTTTGTTGGTAACTTCATATGTTAATAAGATATATTCTTCTATTTTGATTCATATATATTTGTTGGAAATATGATCGTGGTATTATGGCTGGGTTTCCATGGTTTATATGTTGGTTATTTTCTAGTTATATGTTGTTCACATGATGTGTATCATCTATGAATCTTCTTATGAAATTTTTAGTTATTGCTCAATTGATGAATGTGTGGAATAATTAGTGTTGTTGCAGATATTTGGAGACAGAATAGGGACTTATTGGTGATTCCCATATGAATCTCATACTTTTATCATTAAATATGCATTCATGACTTGTAGCTTATATTTTTTCCATGTGCTAGATGAAATGTTTGTTATGTTCTAGGTAGTTTGGGTCAAGTTATGCCTTCAATTTTCAATGTTTAGCCTTGTTGTCATGTCATTAATGATTCTGAGAAGTTTCAGGAAGTTTTGGGCAGTTTTCTAGAGGTTGACCTAGAATTGAGGCTTAGATCTCAAGACCACACCCTCTAAACTAGAGAATTTGGGTCACGACCACACCCAGATAGGCTTGTGCATGTAGTTGTAAGCCTATAATCACATTGAGGCTTTGTCATGTATGCAGTTGGGGGCTAAAGTTTGTAAAAAGGAGCCCCATCTCAAGGTTTGGTCAGCTGGGTTGTTTCTTTTATGCTTGAGTGTCATCTAGCCCTACGTGAGTTGTTATTTTGTGGTTAATTTGTCAGATTCACTTCCTTAACTGGAGCTAGGAGGTTGGGTCATGTCATAGTAATTGTTTGTTTAATGTTTACCCTAGAAAGCCAGTGAAATTGGGTAAATATGGGAGGAGAGGTTACATATTGGTTTCACAACTTCTAGGTTCAAGCACTTGGACTAGATGGGCATAATGTGTTTTTCATGCGTGCATGTTAGTTTTCTATGTGTTTCTATGCATTAATTGTGATAGCCGTTGTTGCAGTTGTGTCATCATGTAGAGGTTTATGATGTTGATGTTGATATGATTGATATTTCAATTTA
This sequence comes from Pinus taeda, assembly GCA_000404065.3. Classification (NCBI taxonomy): domain Eukaryota; kingdom Viridiplantae; phylum Streptophyta; class Pinopsida; order Pinales; family Pinaceae; genus Pinus; species Pinus taeda. The sequence continues at coordinate 139,645 of APFE031600890.1, read as the reverse complement.
ATTATATATACATATTTTTTCCTAATCTAGATTGATTTTGTAGATGAGATAGCCTCCCTTAAACATCACTAAGGTATGTTTGATCATGCTTATATTTTGTTTATCTGACATGTTATGCTTTCAAGAAGTAGAAGATCAAGATGACAAGCAAAATGGTGAACTACAATTCACCTGATTCTCCCTACAAATCAGAAGAATGACATGGTGATGAGTACTCCCCTGACATATCAAATACATAGATAAGCTTGAAATCAAAGATAAAAAATTGTAAGGTGGATGATGACATGATCATTCAATGATAGGAAATAATTTCGAGGGCACAAGAGAAGAAAGTGGACATTAATATAGTCATCCTTTAGAATTTCATAAGACTTACTGTTAGGTCCCTATAATACAAGTGATTCCCCCATTAATACTGTCGTTATATCCCTTATCATTATTGTTGTGCCCTATTGTACCCATATTGTCATTATTGTGCCCGATATAATCCCTCTACTGTTATTTTTGTTCCTTTATATTATTATTGTTACATCAGCTTGGTTATATTGTGACCCCTTAGACTCCTATATATAGATAGGAGGTTTTGTCATTTGAATCATCCAAGAATTGTTCATTTGTGTGATGTAAAGGAGGTTGTCCCCTCAAAGAGGCTTATTTCTCAGGTGTTCATCTATCTTTTCTATCCTTTTGTGAGCTGGTTTCATAACATTTGGTATTAGAGCTTTGGATTTTAGGGTTTCGCTACTCCAAACAGGGCATCGTCGCATTTTTGTAATACCTTTTTCTCTACGACATTTAAAATGCTACAAAAAAAACCCATTTGAAAAGGAATCGTTTTGAATCTCCATTCCGAATTTAAAATCACGTCTCACTATATTTTTGGAGATATGATCTGAGGAAGTTAGGGTTTTTGCAGACCCCGAATTACATTCCAAACAGGTCACCTTGGAAAAATCATCATAACTTTCGATCAGAGCATCAGATTGAATTTTCGTAAGAATTCACAGAAAGAGGATGGACTGTAGTTTTTTTGGGTATAAATTTTAGAACCTAAGATTGAAACAGTGACATTTGGCATGTCGTACAAGTTCGCTCTACTGAACCGATCCATACTTAGGTCATCGTGGGAGATTTGGCATAACTCTTCATTGGAGAATCCAATATTGATCAGATATGTAGGGTTAGAAATATTACTCAAGGGGTTACCATAGGAAGAAATTTCAGACCTGGAAGATCCAAAATTATAGAGATACATCAAATTCAATATCAAGCTCCTACAATGTGAAAAAAGGTGTGTAGTTTTATTTTTTATTTTTGCATAAGCTTGGTTTGAAAGATTAGTTTGAAGGAATTCAAAGGGAATAGTGAAGCATTATTATCGGTAATTGATCCCTCGAAGAAATAAAATTGAAACACCTAGTAAGAAACCTAAAATCTCTAGCATGACTCATGAAGAAGAGGAAGAAATGAAACATGATATATCAAAATTACGAGATCGTGCAATAAATTTCACTCGCACAAAAAGTAACAAAAAATAAGATGGGTGGTTTAAAGAAAGATGTGAAAGCTAAGATCGATGGTTTGAAGAAAGGCATAGAAGCTAAGATGGATGGTTTAAAGAAGGGCGTAGAAGTTAAGATGAATGATGTGTAAGCTAAGATGTATGGCATGGAAGCTAAGATGGATGGCGTGGAAGCTAAGATCGATGATTTAAGAAAGGCATGGAAGATTTGCAGACAAATTTGAAGATAGATTTGACAAAGGTTCTACAACAAATGCTTACTAATGGAAAAACGGTTGTAAATGAAACTCATGATGAGAACAAAATAAATAATAATCATGATTTCATAAACTCTAACATTGGATTGAAGAACCACCATGTTACAAAGATCGATATGAGGAAGTTCGATGGCAAGGATCCCGGAACATGGATAATACAGATGGAGCAAATTTTCAATCTCCATAATGTGCAAATCACACAAAAGGTACGCATTACAACTTTATATTTGGAACCAAATCAGTTTGTATGGTATCGATGGATTTTCTCTCGTAAACAAATTGCCACTTGGGCTATTTTTATAGATGAAATGATAGCACATTATGAGGATACGAAAAGCAACACTTTTTTAAGCCAAGTTATAAATCTCAAACAAAAGTGTTCAATGATGGACCACATTGAAGACTTCCAAAAATTGAATATAAGGGTAAAAGATATTCCAGAGGAGCATAGGATTAATGTGTTCATAGGGACTTTAAAATATAACATCCAACATGAGGTTCACCTTTGGGAACTAGATTCATTGGAGAAGGCATTTAGGTTGGCAAGAAAAATGGGAAGAAAAATTATGGAAACAAGGAAGCCTACCACTCACAATCATAAAGATGGAATTGTTACTACCCCTAGCCATCCACAACCTACAAGGTTGACACCACAACAATTGGAAGAAAAAAGAGCAAAAGGGCTTTGTTACAGTTGTGATAGCAAATACACTAAAGGTCATAAGTGTGCAGAGAAGAAATTATTTTACATAGATTGTGAAGAGGAGGAAGAAAAGGAACAAGAAATGTCAAAATAAGAAGATATACACTAGGAAAAAACACTAGAAAAAGAATAAATGAATCCGCCAAATATATTTTAATGCATTAGCTAGAATTACCACTCCTCAAACTATCAAGATAGAAGGGCATATCAAGATGAAAAAGGTAATAGTAATAAAATAGACACATGAACAACAATATTAATTTGGATTTCACCCACAACTTTTGGGCTATGTCTTTGTGAGCTCTAGTCAACTCAATTAGGCTCTCTAGGATTATGGTATATATTTGATTCAGGAAGTACCCATAATTTTATTCATTGTAAGATAGCCAAGGAATTCAATTGCTTCCTATATCTAGCACCAGAGTGCCAAGTGATGGTTTCAAGTGGAGGAACCATAAATTTCTCAGGAAAGTGGCATAATATCAAGCTATCCGTGGGAGAATATGTATTGAATATCCCAATGCTTTCCATTCCAATGGGTAGTGCTGATGTTGTACTAGGACTCCAATGGCTACAATACTTGGGTACAATAGCTTTTAATTTTCAAGAATGTTTCATGAAATTCTCTTCAGAAGGAAAGGAAGTTGAATTAGGGGGTATCGTAGGGAAACTGGGAAAGGTAATCAGCTCTAATGGAATGACAAAGCTTCTAAAGAAAGAACAACAAGGCATAATTTCACAATTATGTTCAGTAGAGGTTCCCACATCGAAATCATCCATTTCTTTAGATCTCCAAAAAGTCTTGGACAATCATTCCAAGGTATTTGAGACTCCCAAAGGTCTCCCACCTATTCATGATCATTATCATGCTATTAATTTAATTCCAGGAAGTGTTCCTCCAAACATCAAGGCTTACAAATATCCCTATGTCCAAAAGAGTGAAATTGAACATATTGTTGCAGAAATGCTAGAGGCCGATATAATTCAACCTAGTGAAAGTTCTTTCTCTACTCTAGTAGTATTGGTTCACAAGAGGGTTGGATCATGGCGCATGTGTCTAGATTATAGGGAGCTCAACAAGCTCACTACTAAAGATAAATTTCCCATTCCTGTCATTGATGAATTATTGGATGAATTTCATGGATCAAGTTACTTCACCAAGTTGGATCTTCGTTCAATATATCATCAAATCAGAATACAGACTGAAGACATTCCAAAATCAACATTTAGAACTCATCAGGGTCATTATGAATTTTTTTGTCATGCCTTTTGGCCTTACTAATGCACCTTCTACATTTCAAGGTTTGATGAATTCCATTTTCAAACCCTTCCTTAGAAAATTTTTGTTATTATTTTTTGATGATATACTAATCTACAAAAAGTCTTGGAAGGATCATGTCCAACATGTTGACATAGTGCTCAAACTATTGTAGGAGAAACAATTATATGCAAAAATATCCAAATGTTTCTTTGGAGTACAAAAGGTGGAATATCTGGGTCATATTGTGTCTCATGAAGGTGTTAAGGTAGACCCTAGCAAAATTAAATCCATTAAGGAATGGAAAATCCCCACTTCCATAAATCATCTACAAGAATTTCTCGGGTTGACACGGTATTATCACAAGTTTGTTAAGAATTATGGGAGAATAGCAGCACCTCTAATCCAGACTTAAATAGGAACGCAACAAATGACAAAGATAACCATATACACAAAGATGCAACAGAAATAATACTTCATTTCATTAATGGAAAATACTAAAATATGCTTACAACCAGAAATGGAAATAAACTAGCTAGGGC
>APFE031600890.1:110785-128052 GCA_000404065.3 Pinus taeda | reverse complement strand
AACTGTGTTACAATGAGGCTCAAAGGCCTATTTATTGTTGAGAAACAATGGAAAACCCTTCACATTCCAAAACCTAACCCTAGAAGATGAAATGCCAAATTGTGGTCCCCATTTTTGGGTAAGTTGGTACATCAACTTCCCGGGGTCGCGAATTGGTCGTCTTATCTCTGTTTGACGCACATGATAGCCCGTTGGAAAGATCTCTCCGAGGACTACGACGGAAAAAAAGATTTTTAGGCAAAAAATTCGTTGGCGGTAGATTTCCAAAAAAACGTCGTTTAGGGCCTCAAAACGGCTCCGAAAGTTTAGGACCCGAAAAACTGCTAAAAATAGTAAAATGTGCTATAATTAAGGAAACCGAAAGAACTGAAAGAAGCACTAGAGGGGATCCACGTGGAATTAGGGGTGGCCACCAATATCCACCTCGATCAACCTCTAACAACATTAATTAAGAAAGATGCATTTTCATGGAGTCCAGAAGCAATGAAGGCCTTTAAACAACTTAAAGAGGCAATGTGCCAAGCAGCAGTCTTAGCTACACTAGACTTCAAAAAAACCTTTGTAGTGGAATGTGATGCCTCAGGAAATGGAATTGATGTTGTTTCAATGCAAGAATAAAGACCCATTGATTTTGAAAGTCATCCAATCAAAGGAAAGTATTTACACAAAGCTATTTCTGAGAAGGAAATGTTGGCAATACTACATGCACTTAAGAAATGGCAACCCTAACTAATGGGAAGACACTTCAAGGTAAAAACAAATCATGATATTTTTAAATAATTTGAGAACAAAGATTATCCTCAGAAGAGTAGCGAAAATGGGTCACAAAGATGTTGGGTTATGACTTTGAAATCACCTACAAAAAAGGGAAGCAAAATGTTGTGGCAGATGCACCTTCAAGAAAGGATGAGGATGTGGAAGCATTTCTTTCCACCATTTCTATTATCCAACTAGATTGTATAAACGAAGAAATGGATGAATGGAAGAATAACGAGGAAGTGTGGGCACTTATTCAAAAGATACAACAAGATCCCAATACATCTTATACATTTAGCTAGAAAAATGATTCTTTATGGTACAGGGATCGGTTATACCTATGTAAGAATTCCCAACTCAAACAAAATATTCCTAGGGAATTGCACACCTCTCCCTTAGGAGGGAACTCAAGATTTCTAGAAACCTACCATAGGGTTAAGAAGGATTTTTTGGGATGGCCTTAAATCAGATATTCAAAATTTTGTGAAGAATTAAAACCCTAGGACTATTACAACCTTCATCCATTATGAGCCAATGTTGGGAGGAGGTTTCCATGGATTTTACCACAGGTTTACCCAAGTCAGAAGGAAAGAGTGTTATCATGGTGGTAATTGATAGACTTACCAAGTATGCATATTTTTTTGCATTATCTCATCCACTTAAAGTGAGTACAGTCTCTACTACATTTATGGGAACAATTCAAAAGCTACATGGAAACCCAAAGATTATTGTAAGTGACAGAGATCCCATTTTCACTCGAAATTTTTTGACAAAATTATTTTCTTGTCTTGGTAGTCAGTTAGCTCATAACTCATCTTATCATCCTCAATCTGATGGGTAAACTAAGATAGTAAACACAAGTTTGGAAGGATATCTTCGTTTCTTTGTATCTGATAAACAGGCACAATGGGTGAAATTGTTGCCTCTGGTTGAATGGTGGTATAACACTTCCTTCCATACTGTAACAAAAATGACCACATTTATGGAACTTTATGGATATAATCCACCATCCATCACATCATATTTAAGAGAAAATTCTAAGGTTAATGTAGTGGAAGATCACATTGAGCATCAACAACAAGTTCTCAAACTCTTAAAGGATAACCTCACCTTGGCACATAATAGAATGAAATAGTAGGCAAATAAACATCGTAGTGAAAAAAGTTTTGATGTAGGTGATTGGGTATTCCTGTAGATACAACCATATAAACATATGTCCCTCAAGCAAGCTAATATGGATAATAAGTTATCACCAAAGTATTATGGTCTATACAAGGTGGTGCAAAAGATAGGTATTATGGCATACAAATTGGAGCTTCCTGCAACTTCCTAAGTGCACCTAGTTTTCCATGTTTCATGCTTAAAGAAGGTTTTAGGTGACAAGCTTCCAATTCAAACAATATTTCCAGAACTTGATGAGGAAGGAAAAATCATATTGGAACTTGAAGCAGTCAAAGAAACAAGAACTCGACAGCTACAAAATTGATCAATTTCAAAGTATCTCATCAAGTGGAAGAACTTACCCATTGAAGATTCCACATGGGAGGATGATAATTTTATACAGAAGAATCTAGAACTACTCAAGCATTGAGGAAAACACTTTTTTTAAGGAGAGGGGCATGTTAGGTCCCTATAGTAATATTGATTCCCCATTACTATTGTCATTGTATCCCTTATTGTGCCCTATTGTCCCCATATTATCATTATTGTGCCCCATAGAATACCTCTATTGTTATTTTTGTGCCTTTATATTATTATTCTTACATTGGCTTGATTATATTGTGACCCCTTAGACTCCTATATATAGATAGGAGGTTTTTTCATTTGAATCATACAAGAATTGTTCATTTGTGTAATGTAAAGGAGGTTGTCGCCTCGAAGAGGCTTATTTCTAAGGCATTCATCTATCTTTTCTATCTTTTTGTGAGTTGGTTTCGTAACATTTATAGAGAAAGAGACCGCTTAGGATCAATCATGGATAGGAGGAAAGGACTAATGCGGCATATGGTAGTTGGTTACAACTTTGATAGGGATGAAATGGTCAGAGATGGCAGGTTCTTTGATACACCTGGCAAGAGGGGTAATGAACATGGGTTCTATTCTAGTTTCGGTTTAGAGAGACATCATCACCATCACTATCACAATTTGTATAAGAGGAGTGAGAAGCAGTACTTTATAGAAGATTTCAAGAAATAAAAGCCTCCTACATTTGATGGAGAAATTAAGAAGTCGCAAGATGTCGAAGCTTGGTTGCTTAGGATGAATAAGTTTTTCATATTGCATGATTATTTAGAAAACATGAAAGCCAGAATAAATACTTTCAGTCTTAAAGGAAAATCATACATTTGGTGGTAAGATGTGAATAATGTGATAGGAATTTGAGAAGAAGTACTGATGTAGAGTGAGTTTGAGAGACTTTTCAAGAAGAAGTATCGATCTGAAATATACTAAGATGATAGGGAAAAGGAGTTCTATGAATTGAATATGGGATCTATGACCGATGAGGAGTATACTAGAATATTCTTGGAGATTTTTGTATATGTGCCTTATATTCATAGATTCATTAATGGGTTGTTGGTATCATTTAAAGATAAGATTTAGGTTGATGAGCCTAGATCACTGGAGGAATCCATCAGAAAGTTGAAGCACAATTATGAGAAATTGAAGTGAAAGACTAAGTCTAAGTAGGATTGGAAAGGTAATGAGAAGAATTATTAAATAAAGTGGGTTAAGAAAAGAGGAAAACATTAGGACACATATGTAAAGGAGAATGTAGTTCCGCACAAGAAGTTCAATGCTGCTAGCAAAGGACAGGGATTCCAGCCTAAGGAGCGAGACAAGGGTGAGGGTAGGAAGGCTTTGTAGTGTTGGACTTGTGGCAAGGATCACCATGGGAGAGATTGTCCACAACATCATGGTGGAATACCAGAAATCTGTAGTGCTCAGGAGGCACATACCGTTGTGGATATTGGATAGAGTATTCCTCAAATTTATGCAACATTGGATAATAGGTAGGCTAATCATCAAACATATTTTTATTGACTTTAGATCTAACTATAGTTATATTAGTCTTGACCTAGTGGATAAATGTTGCCTGAAAAAATAAGTGCATGCAAAGACTTGGTTGGTGCAGTTGCGTACATGTAATAAGAAAGAAGTTCATCATTAGGTAAGATATTATGCATTTGAGCTGAACAATATGTCTATATCATCACATCTAAATGTGCTACCATTTGTATCATAAAGTATGTTATTGGGTATGGATTGGTTGTACATTCAGAGGACTAAGGTAGATTATGATTATAAGGCTATTGAGTGCTTAGATGATGATGGAGAGAAGAGAATCGTATAGGGTAAGAAGAAGCCTACATCAGTGAGGATGGTTACATCTATGGAAGCAAAGCACAATAGTAGGAAAGGGTGTGTATTGTTTGCAGTTCATATTTCCAGTGATAAAGGTAAGTATGTTGAGGATGCAGAAATCTTGAAGAGGTATCCGATTTTACCACAATTTTAGGATATATTTCCAACAAAGATCTTAGAGTTACTACCTCATAGGGAAGTGGAATTTTATATTGACATAATGTTGAGAACAACACAAGCATCGAAGACACCTTACATGATGAGCACTTTAGAGATGGTGGAACTAGAGTTGCAGTTGAAGGAAATTCTTGATAAGGGATACATAAGGTCGAGTGTGTCACCGTAGGGTGCACCAATATTTTTTTATAAAGAAGAAGGATGGTACTCATAGGTTGTGCATTGATTATAGGTAATTGAAGAAGGTGTCGATCAAGAGTGGGTATCCTTTCCCGTAGATTGATGACTTCTTTGACTAGTTGAAGGGAGAAACAATGCTCTCTAATATCAACTTGAGATCATGATATCATCAAGTACACATCAAAGAAGAGGAAATATACAAGGCTTCTTTTCGGACAAATTATGGGAATTATGAGTTTGTTGTGGTTCCTTTTGGTTTGACTAATGCTCTAAGGGAATTTTGTTAAAATTTTGTGTGTAAACAACATTCAATCAAGAAGGTTGTGTGTAGCACAAAGGTCTAGAAACTATTGTTTATTGATTTAAGGTCAACCCTTAGAAGGGAAATGATTGTGTGTTCATTGGTGGTTGACCACATCAACCCCTATCCTAAATAATGATGCAGGAAATTTGTTTTTGGTTAATACACTAAGGGAACATGTACATTATAGAAATGAGATTTTGTTTTGCATATAAATTAGGAAATTTCAATAGGAAATTTGGGTTGTTAGTATAGCCATGTGGCTCATTTTATTAGTGCCAGTTAGTAGGTTGAGTTGTTAGGCTATTTTAATGGCTAGACAAGTGGGCCTTTACCAATGTAACGGGTGTAGAATTAGGAATTTTGAATTTTTGGACAATTGTTTGATTTCTCTTTTACTGTAGAGATACTTTTCAGAATAGTATTCTTGTAGAAAAAAATAAGATGTGTACAATGAGTCAAAGAGAGAATTCAGATTTAGAAGGAGAAGCAAGTGGACGAAGGTGAGCCTATTGATTTTATGAGGAATGAGTCCCCTCGTATTCTCTATATATACTTATGCATTTTGAACAATGGAAAAAAAAAGAACTTAACCTTGTAACATAAGTTTCCCGATGTGCACTGGATTTGAAGTTTTGTTTGTAATTGTTAAATAAAGGTTATGTCATGAAAATAATTTTTTAATTTCTTGGTGCAAGTCCAAAGGATACCCTTCTATGATTGGAGAGCCAAAAGAAAGTAATGAACAATCTTGTGTTTTCCTCTTTAATAGCTTAATTTAAGTTCTATTTTTTGTCAAATTCTTGGGTCTTGAAAGTGATTCTGCACTTCCTTCTTTTTACTCGAAAAGCTAATTATAATGAGAAGGACACATATATTGATATCTATTCCTTTATAGATAATTCAACAGTGATAATATTTGGATGAAACCGACCTATTGAATTAAAAATTAACGTGAGGGAAAAATTCTAATCTCGATAGGGATGAAAGGATCCTCAAGGAGAGAATGAGTGCAGTGAATGCATGATACCTCATTTCAGTCTCCATAGGTTAATTTTCTGGGCCTGAAATTGGTGTGGATCCTTCAAAACCAATCCCAACAAATGCAATTTTTCTTTAACCCAAACCCTAACATACATGAGGTTGAAGATATACTTGGGCATGACCCCGTTGTCTATGGTGTAATGCCCAACTCCTCAACCTTGAACTAGGTTGCCGATTAGTCATAAGTCAGAGGGAAGAACATACTATAGTGTAGATACTATAAGAGAGAGTCCCAACTCCCAACCACCCATTGGAATTTGTGGAAGGTTTACATGATCACTCCTTTTGAAGGGTTTGTTTAATATTCCTTAAAGAAACTAAAATAAAGTGTTTGTAAAGGAATTCATTCCACACAAATACTGTGGAGTAGTGGCTTGGGTAAATCACATTTTTATTTAACCGTGGGCTTGAAAAAATAAATAAAGAGGGGCTATAAATTATAAATCATTGAGGAAAAGAATAAAAAAACAAAGCCAACAAGACAAAGAAGAGTTGGAGATTAAGGAATATTGCAAGGCAAGGTGATTTGAGTGGAGATTTTATGGAGAGAAGAATGAGCTAGTTGATTGTGTATCTAGTGAATAGGAGAAGGCACTGGACTAGAGGTAATAATTTATCTCATTATTTGAATGATAACTGACAATTTGTTCATTTTGTAAACGACAATATTGAGAAAGATAGGCATGGAGGTAGAGGTAGAAGATACCAAAGTAGAAGATATTTTGAAGGGGGAAATAGATATCATAAGAAAGAGACAATTTGATAGAGGATTGTAAAAAACTACGGAGAATTCCAGCTAATTGTAAAGATGGAAATAGAGAGAAGAACACCATCCAGAGGAAAAACTTGGAGAATGAAAGATTGAAATCTCAAAGGAGAAATAGGTAGGTATAAAAAGTTTTATATTTTATGTTGGCTAAGGAATTTGTGAGTTCAGGTAGAAACAAGTAGAGCTAGAGATGTTATGCAAAGGAACATGATCATGAGAAGCTTTGATCAGAAAAAAGAGATGATCTAGATTGAGGAGAGAACTAGTTGTGTTCTCAAACACTGTGGTAGAAGAAAACCCTTGCAGTAGAGAAGATACACATAGAGAGAAACATTTTAGCTGAGGTTGAAAGAAGAGAGGTACATAGGAAGTCCTCAAAGAGAAGAGAACAAGAGAATTTTTCAAAAGTTGAGAAGAGGAGAAACAACCAAAGAGGAGCAAGAAGTGCTCAAGAGGCCTCAGAGGAGGGAACCAAAAGGAACACCAATAGCCAAAAGGGGGTGACGTGTCCAGGTAACAAGTAAGGAAGAACTTGTTACAAGGCTAGATTGTAGCTTAAGATAAACATGCAGGAGCATAAACAAAGGGAGAAGAAGGTGACCATTATTGGTCATAATGAATGGTTGAGTAAACGTTGTAGTAGAGTGGCGAAAGATTCCAAGAGAAATGGCATAAGGAAACTAAGCTAGGAGAATTTGGAAAGGAGATGGTTGAGTTGAAGGAAAAACTTAATGTGCTAATGCAACTGTTACAAAAGAGGCTGCTAATGAAACTATTAAAGAAGAGGGAAGAAGGCTAAATATGGAACCTAATGAGGAGGTTAAAATTATTTGTCAGACAAAATAATTTTAAGAGGAAATCCCCAAGATTTAGAGAGCTACGGAAGCAAAGGATGAGGACATTGATGAAAGCTTGGATAGAAAAAAAAGCACTCATAGAAGTTGAGCTTATGGAAGGAGTAGTTTGTTTCTGAAAACCACTTTGTGAAGACAAGGAGAGGAGGTTGGTAGAAAGCCTCATGGGTTATGAAAAGGTTCACAAATAGTAGGAGATTTTGTTGATAGAGGAAAGGGCTAAAGACCCTTGTATTTTTAAAACTAAAAAATTATGTGTGAATATAGGTTGTGTAAGCCAAGAAGATGAGAAGTCATTAAAGGATTTTGCAAATTGAAAGCATGGAAATTTTTTCTAAAAGGAGGACAAGAAGTTATTCTTCTCTAAGAAGATCACAGGATGTTGAAAGGAAGAAATAAGATGAAGTGGCCTCTATTGCAAATGAGGTTGAAGCATACATGAATGCTTCCTTAATGAGAGGAGAACACAAATTTGTTGAGTATGAAGGAGACGAAGTTCAATTTTGTGAACCAGCGCAGGGATAAGTCCTAGGAGAGGATGATGTGGATGATGAAATGATGACATTCTTTCTTCAACATAGGGAAAAAATGACGCAAACATTGGATGAGGAGGAGGAATAAATTAATGTATTTTTTCTAATTGTCTAAGTGAGTCTGAAATTGAAGGTACTAAGTACTATGGAGTTGAACAATTTCCAAATATTATTGAGGATGTTGAAACTATAGAAGAGTTGGATTATGCTGACAAGGAACAAGAAGAAGAAGTTGATTCAGAAAGTGGGAAACCTCAAGGAACTGTCACATAGGAGGAATATGCAGAGTTATCTCATGAAGAAAATGTGGATGAAGACCATGAAGAAGCTCAAGTTTATACTCTCCAAGTTAGTGAGAGAAAGAGTAACATCAAAGGTATAATCAACTGGTTATGTCTATTCTTATTAATTATTGGCTTATTTTTTAGAATATTGTATTATGGGATGAAGACAAATGGAACTTAGGAAAAGAGAATAAATTGCATGTTTTGTAGGCTTTTGGATTGGTTCAATATGAAGGTAATGGAGGGAGATTTGGTGAGAATCCCTCAACAAAATACAATTTAACTAGTCCAAAGGAGGTCGAAAGATCCCAAGGAAAAGAGGATAACCAAGATGATAAAAAGGAGGAGATGCCACTGTCTCACGAATTCAAAGAGACAAAAAGACTATATACTAGAGACAGTTATGAATCAAAGTACATAGGAGATCCTAATGGAGAAACATGTCAAGACATGGATGGGAATTCTTATGTAGAGAAATCCATGGTTATGTGGAGCATTGACAACAATGTCATCCAGGAAGTTGTAGGAAATGCATTTTTTTGATGAGATAAACACCCATACAATTGCAAAAGAAAATCAAGAGATAGAACTTTTTTTTCCATAATATGTTTATTGTATGTGCAAGAGTGACCAGAATTCAGAATTTTAGGAATAGCAGCAGGCAACCTTTTTTAAATCTATCAAAGAATTTAACATGGAAACCATGTATTGTAGAGATAAATGAATAAAAGTGGAAGAATACTCTTGCAATTCCAGTACATAACATTGTTGTGGAAGAGAAGGACTGCAAAAAATGAAAAGTTGTAATATACAAACAAATTTTGTCACCAAGAGTCAAAATTGAGCACGCAATTAAGAAAATAAAGAATAATATTTTTGAAAGCATAATTGAAGATGCAAAGGAGGGAAAACAAATTTTTTCAAGTGAAAAAAACATGAAGGAGCATGAGACAAGTCTATCTTATGGTTTAACATCGCCTCATCTCACATCTACACAACAATACATTACTGGCTTCCCTCAAGTGCCACAGGACCTCCAAGAGTAACCCAACCCCTCTAGGTGTCCAACTGTTGAGACAACTTAAATTTTCCCTAAACTTGAGCCTCAATCGCTCCCTTTCCAAGGTATCCATGTGACTATGGATTCCCAGCCAATCTCATAGGCCCGCATCAGTGCAACTGTAGCCTTTTCCTTCCAGTTTTGTTCTAACAACTATGAGAATTAAGGTTACCTTCTAGGGCTAGGGCTTACCCTCTACCCACAAAGATATGAAACTTCTAAAAATCGTAAAATACATGAAGACAATGCTTGTAAATCAAAACTGGAACCAGGACTTGACCTGACCATCCCCAACTAGGACTGACATTTTTTCAAACACTTTGTTGAAAATGGAAACAAGAAATGCTAAAAATAGAAATGTTATAAATAGCAGTTCGGGTACCAGTGTTGGACATAGAAATAAGGAATGAAAAATAGAAATGCTAAAAATAACATTTCTATAAATAGAATTTCGGGATGGATTCCAATTTTAGATAGCCCCTGAACTAAAATTGAGAAGTAAAATTTGAATTTGATCTTAGCAACTGTTTGTAAAATAATTAATTAATTCATCTTGAGTTAATTAGTTGGAGAAAATCAAACATGAAGCCTATGTGAAGACATGCAATAGTTATCCCTTTAATTGAGGAAGTTATCGCTTATATAGGAGATAAGGATGAGTTGTAATTAGTTAGCTCAGGTAACTGAGTTAAGTCTAGTTAAATTAGTTCCAAAGAGTTTGAGGAACTAATTGTGAGTTCAACCAGTTAATGCTTGCATGCATGTAACTAGTGTTCTCCAGATAACTGAATATTCTCTCATAAATAACTCATGCATGTCAATTCAGTCAGTGACCTAGTTGAGATCAGAGGAAGGGACAATGTACTATCAGTTGGAGGATTTTTCCTATAAAGGAAACTCATCCATGCAGAAGGAATTATCTCCTTCAGGATTGCGCATTTACTACTGAGCATAGTGAGGAGTGTGAGAGGTGGATTGACAAAGGTGGCAGCATTGGATCCCGGGGGAAACTGCACAAGGTAATAGGAGGATTGGAGGGTAGAGAAGAAGGTTTTTGAGAAGCCTTTGACTATCTACGAGTAGCACAGGGATTGTACTAAGAGCTGGATAGCATGTGAGCTAAAGCTTTGTGTAATCCAGACACATTTGCACTTGTATGATAATACAAAGATTGGGGTTTTAGGCTGAGGCTTTCCCCGGGTTATTCTTCTGTGTTCATGTGTGATTGATTTCTCTTCATTTGTTTTATGTGTTCTATTTTATCTTGCTCATATTCGATTAAGCTTAGTAGATCTTGTATTTTGCTATAGTATATTGCATTATCAGGTGATCTAGAATGCGAATTTCTACATTGTATCAGAGCCAAGTTGATCAAAGAAAAGAAAAGTATACAAGAAGGGAGGAGTTCAAAGTTTGAGGTTCCTAAATATAGAAATTGAGTTCTTATCACATCTCAATTTCACCAATGGCATTCAACGGTTTAATACTCGAGTATGCCCTTGATGGCAGCTCAAATTATATAGCCTAGAAGGATCACATGGAAGTAGTATTAGACGATAACAGTCTAAAGGACTTCATTGATGAAGAAGTCCCCAAGCCGACAGCAGCTGATGCTACAGAACTGGAAGAATGGAAGAAATGTGTGGCTCGAGCAAGGAGAATCCTCCTCGAGTGAGTTCCATACCACATTGTCTCAAGCCTCCATGGGAAGGAGACATTGTTTTCAATGTGGAAAGCATTGAAAGATCTATATCAGAACAATAGCGATTAGAGGAAGCTGGCACTAAAAGACAAGCTTCGGAAAGTCAAGTGTGAAAAGGGTGACACAATCTCTACATATTTGAACAAGCTCACCACCTACACGGATGAGATCGGAAGTGTAGGGATCATGACAGCCGATGATGACATGGTGAGTCTAACTCTCCTCGGTCTTCTTAAGAGCTGGCATAGCTACCAAGACTTGGTAAATGGAAGTGAAAAACTACCAGATTGGGAACGACTTCGGTCGAATCTGATGCAGGAGGAGATAAGGAGAAACACTAGAGATGGATCTTCTTTATCTAAGGAAGATGAAGAAAATTGTGCCTTAGTGAGTAAGGAAAAGAAAGGGAAGGGGAAGGTTTCTCATCCCACATCGAGTTCTTCCCATGGTGGGAAGAAGTTTGACAAATCGAAAGTGCGATGCTTTCATTGTCATGATGTGGGCCATTTTGCTACAAATTTCCACTGAAGAAAGCCAAGAATGGATCTTTGGAAGAATCAGAAGGTGAGGCACTAGCCTCACAGTTTGAGTTGGATTTCACACTCTTCGCATGCATGGTTTCATCTATGGTGGGATGTGGTTGGTTTCTTGACAGTGGAGCTTCTTTCCACATGACCAGTTACAAGAGTTTGTTCAATACCATGGAGGAGAAAGATTTCCAAATACTCATAGAAATGGGTAGTGATGAAAAGTATAGTGTCTCAGGTGTAGGCACGGTTGTTTTTTAGAGGGAGCATGGAGCTTGCATTACCTTGATCGATGTCAAGTATCTACCAAGACTGAGGAAATATTTGGTGTCGATCGCAACGCTGGAAGACAAAGGCTATGATATAGTCTTTAGTAAGGGAAATGTTTTCCTTTGAAACATCACCACTAGACAACTGAATCAGATCGGTTCACGAGTCAAGAACCTGTATGCTCTTGAGGTTCAAGATGCATGGAAAGCATTCAGGAGCAAGGAAACTGATGGAGACTTGGTGGTTGAGAGGGAGAGTACATTACCTCTCAACATGCAGTGCCAGAAGAAGTCTTAGACAATTGTGGAGGAGCCACAATTGGTGAAGCAGCTTCAGGAGGTTGTGGAGTAGCCACAACTAGTGAAGCCAAGAGGAGATCAAGTGGAGGAATCTACTCATGCAAAGACCTCTTTTGAGCAAAGTGGACTAAGGGATCACATGCATCCATACCTCCAGGTCAGAGGTGGGGCGATGTGGAGTGATAATCCCAATAAGGCTCGAATAGGGGCAGGATCATTGAGTTACCCAACCTCTTTGATTGGACCTTGCTATGGGAGCCCCAACAAGGAGTAGCAGGACTGGCTGAATGGGTAGAGGTAGATGCGGATGGAGTGACAGAGAGAGCTACAGTGCAGGAATCTCAAGATAGTGTAGAGCTAGTAGGTTGCAACAATGCCAGAGGCATAGGAGTGTTACACTAGTGTAGGATGGCATAGAGAGGTGTGCAATAGTGTGAGATGCATAGAGTGTTTCAGCAGCTTAGAGGTTAAAGAGGGAGCACTTGTCAACGGTAGAGGGAGCTTTGGCATCAGAGGGTGTTTCTAGCCCAACAGAGAGTTCAGTTGGGAGATTTTTTTGTTTCTAGAGTTGTTGGAGCAATAACACTTGGGAGAAGTGTTGCATGCAGAAAATTTCAAAAGTTCAAGATCAGGTTCAAGTTGAATGCCTTTCTTGTTGAGAGGGAGTGTTGAAAATGGCAACAAGAAATGATAAGGGACTAAAAACTTATCTAAGTTTTAACAAGAAGGGTCACTTGTAGAAAATCTTGTAGATTAACAAGCTAATGTAATTTGCTAAAGAAATAGACAAGAATATACTTTTACTCTTTACAGTGGAAGCCCATAAAAATCATGCAAATAATAATCAATAGAGGAAGAGAATCAAAGGCACATAACACAATCAATATCCGAGGAAAAGCACAACCGAAAACCTCACTATCTGTTTTGTATTGATCCAAAAAATCAAGATGAAATTAAAATGCTTGTTCTCCCTAGAAGAATCCCATCACTCAGAAAATTCATTCTCCAACTCATAATCAAGCTCAAGGTTAAATCTTATCCAATTCACAATCTCTCCAAGTATTTATTCCAATGTGTAATTACTATGCAAGGTAGCTTGTATTTAAAGGCAAAAAAAGCCTCTAAACAATGGAATCCCTCAAGGATCAATGCCTGATTTCATGCATTGCTAGTGCAACTAAGAAAAATATAAAACAATTAGTACATTGTCCCTACACTCTAGTCTCAATTGGTTCTTTCTCAGAATCAACATGCATGAGTTTCTGATGATGGAATCTTCACTTAACTAGAGTAGCACTAATTAGGTCACTAGTGTCCCGACTGACTGTTTACTCAATATTAGTTCTTGAAAGTGATTGGAACTAATTTAACTGGACTTAACTCAATAAAATGAGTTAACTAATTACAACTCATTCGTAACTCATCTTTAACTCTTATAAGTTAGGGAGAACATATACATGTCTTCTAGAAGACTTCTAGTTCAAATTTCCTAAATTAATTAAGTTAGTTAAACTTAATTAATTAATTTCAAATTGCTATGAGAAAATAATTGTATTTTAATTCACAGTTTAATTCAAGGACAAATTAAACTAGAATTTCTTGTTGCCATTTCTCAACAATCCCTCTCAAAAAGAAAGGGATTATCCATTACCCATATCATGTCTCTATGAAACTCGAATTTACATCTTGGTAATGCCCTTGTCAAGATGTCAATATCTTGCTCCTTCGTGGGAATGTAATCTAACAACACGACCTGCCTCAATACAAAATATTTGAGATGATGATACCAAATATCTATATGCTTGGACTGATCATGAAAAACTAGATTTTCAAAGAGTTTGATACAACTCTGATTATCACAATAAATCATTATTGGATCCATCTGCTAACCAAACAAACCAACCAGGACCTTCCTCATCCAGATAGCCTCACATGCCGCTTGAATTGCAACCATTTATTCTACCTCTATCAAACTGAGTGCAACTGATATCTGTTTCCTGTTGTACCAAGAAACTACAGCTGACCCAATACTAAAAATCCCTCCTAATGTGCTCTTCCTATCAGATGGGCTCCCCACCCAATCTACATCGATGAAGCCTTCAAACATCACTTCCTCTGTCTGTCTATACCACAACCCAAACTAAGTAGTGCCTCTAAGGTATCTCAATACATGCTTTTCTACTTTCCAATACAGCTTGGTGGGCCTAACCATCACTTGACTAAGCTGGATAATTGCTTAACACATATTTGGTTGTGTTTTCACCAAATACATGAGTGAACCCACAAGCTACCTGTAAACAATAGCTTCCACTACTTTTCCTGAAGTAGCATCCTCCTTCCTCGAGTTACCAATTAGAGGAGTCTCCTTGGGTTTACTGCTCTCCATGCGGAATCTGTTGAGTATCTAATTGGCATATTTGCATTGAGAAACAAACAACTCCCCATCTCCTTGCATGCCTCCATGCCAAGAAAGTAATGCATGAGCCCCATGTCCTTCATCTCAAATTCTCTTTGAAGGTAATCCTTGAAATATTTGATGAGCTTCTCATCACTTGTCAATGTTAGATCATCTACATAAATTACAATGATCAAAAGCTTACCTTCCACCACTATGTGATGCAGGTTCACATCTGCTTCATTCACATCTACTTCACTCTTTGAGAAGCCCAACCCAGTGAAGTAGCTATCTATCCTGATGTACCAAGCACGATGTGCATGCTTCAGCCCATACAATGATCTCTTGAGTGAGCACACATGCGACTCATGGTTCAAGGTTTCAAAACCTTCGAGCTACTGTATGTACACCTACTCCTCAATCATGCCATTGAGTAAGGGAGTCTTCGCATCCATATGATGGATCTTCCAACCCATCTGTGCTGATAGTGTCAAAATAGATTTGATAGATTAGTACCATGCAATAGAAGAAAAGGTCTCATCATAGTCAATCCCCTCTACCTGTGAAAAGCCACAGGCCACAAATTTGGCCTTATGCTTCTACACACTACAATATGCAGCTTGCTTTACCTTGTAAATCCACCGGGAGCTCACAACTGACTTGTCCTCCAGTCTCAGGACCACATCCCAAACACTATTTCAAACTATGGTGTTATGAAACCAGCTCAAGGAGAAAAGATAGATCAACACCTTATAATTCAACCTCTTCGAGGGGGCAACCTCCTTTAGATTACATAAATGAACAATTCTTGGATGATAGAAATGAAAAGGCCTCCTTTCTATATATAGGAGTCTAAGGAGTCACAATATAACCCAGCTGACCTAACAATAATAATATAAAGCCACAAAAATAACAATATTGGGATTCTATGGGGCACAGTAATAATAATACGGGGACAATAGGGGCACAACAATATTAATAAGTGATACAACTATAATAGTAATGGGGTAATCACTAGTATTATAGGGACCCAACATGCCCCTCTCCTTCCAAAAAGTGTTGTCCTCAACACTTGAGTAGTTCTGGATGCTTCTATACAAAATTCTCATCCTCCCATGTGGAATCTTTAACAAATAAGTTCTTCCACTCGATAAGATACTCCAAAATTGATCGATTTTATAGTTGTTGAGTTCTTCTTTTTGTGACTGCTTCCGGTTCCAATATAATTTTTCCTTCCTTGTCAAGTTCTAGCAATATTGTTTGACATGGGATCTTGTCGACTATAACCTTCTTTAAAAATGAAACATGGAAAACTGGGTGCAATCGAGAAGCTGCATGAAGCTCCAATTTGTATGCCATGGTACCAATCTTTTGCAACACCTTGTATGGACCATAATACTTTGGTGATAATTTAATATCCTTCTTAGCTTGCTTGAGGGACATTTGCTTATATGGTTGTAGTCGTAGGAATAGCCAATCACCTACATCAAAACTTCTTTCGTTGCGATGTTGATCTTCCTATTGTTTCATTCTATTCTGTGCCAACACGAGGTTATCCTTTAAGAGTTGGAGGACTTGTTGTTGATGTTCGATGCGATGTTCCACTGCTTGAACCTTAGAACTTTCTCATAAATATGATGTGATGGATGGTGGCTAATATCCATAAAGTGCCATAAATGGGGTCATTTGTGTTGTTGTATGGAAGGAAGTGTTATACCACCATTCAGCCAGAGGCAACCATTTGACCCATTGTGTCTGTTTATTAGATACAAAGCAAAAAAGATATCCTTCCAAACATTTGTTTACTATATCAGTTTTCCCATCAAAATGAGGATGATAAGATGAGCTATGAGCTAACTGAGTACTAAGACAAGAAAATAATTTTGTCCAAAAATTTCCAGTGAATATGGGATCTCTGTCATTTACAATAATCTTTGGGTTTCAATGTAGCTTTTGAATTGTTTCCATAAATGCAGTAGAAACTGTACTGTCTTTAAATGGATGTGATAATGCACAAAAGTGTGCATACTTGGTAAGTCTGTCAACTACCACCATGATGACACTATTTCCCTCAGACTTAGGTAAACTTGTGATAAAATCCATTGAAACCTCCTCCCTATGTTGGCTTGGAATGGATAAAGGTTGTAATAGACCCAATGTATTAATTGTTTCCACTTTATTTTGTTGGCAAACCAAACATTCCGCCACAAACTTTTGAATATCCAATTTAAGGCCATCCCAAAAAATTCCTTCTTAATCTTGTGGTAAGTTTTTAAAAATCCTGAGCGCCCTCCTAATGGAGAAGTGTGCAATTCCATAAGAATATTTTGTTTTAGCTGGGAATTATTACAGAGGTATAAGTGATCTTTGTACTATAACGAATCATTTTGCTAGCTAAATGTATAAGACGTACTGGAATCTTGTTGTAACTTTCGAATAAGTGTTCACACTTCTTCATCATTCTTCCATTCCTCCCTTGCTTTGTTTATCCAATCTGGTTGGATAATAGAAATGGCACACAACAATGCTTCGACATCCTCACCCTTTCTTGAGAGTGCATCTACCACCACATTTTGCTTCCCTTTTTTGTAGATGATTTCAAAGTCATAACCCAACATCTTTGTGACCCACTTTTGCTGCTCTTGAGAGGATAGTCTCTGTTCTAAAAGGTATTTAAGGCTATCATGATCTGTTTTTACCTTGAAGTGTCTTCCCATTAGGTAGGGTCGCCATTTCTTAAGTGCATGGAGTAT
>APFE031600890.1:67476-109277 GCA_000404065.3 Pinus taeda | reverse complement strand
TACCCAAGGATTGTAGCCATTGGACTCCTAGTACAACATCAACACCTCCCATTGGAATGGAAAGCATTGGGCTAGTCAATACATATTCTCCCATGGATAGCTTGATATTATGATACTTTCCAAAGCAATTTATTGTTCCTCCATTTGCAACCATCACTTGACACTCTGGTGCTGGATATAAGACGCAATTCAATTATTTTGCTACCTTACAATGAATAAAATTATGGGTACTTCCTAAATCAATCAACATTATTACCTTTTTCTTCTTGATTTGTCCTTCTATCTTAATTGTTTGAGGAGTGTTAATTCCCACCAATACATTACAAGATATGGTCAGATTCATTTTATATTTATCTAGGCTTTGTTCCTAGAGTATATCCTCTTCTTTTGACCTCTCTTGCTCCTTTTCTTCTTCCTCTTCACAATCTATATAGAATAATTTCTTCTCAGCACACTTATGACTTTTAGTATATTTTCTATCACAACTGTAACAAAGCCCTTTTTCTCTTTTTTCTTCCAATTGTTGTGGTGCCAACCTTATAGGTTGTGGAAGACTAGGGGTAACAACACTTCCATCTTTATAGTTGTGAATGGTATGCTTCCTCCTTGCCATAATTTTGCTTTCCATTTTTCTTGCTACCCTAAATGCCTTCTCTAGTGAATCAGGTTCCCAAAGGTGAACATCATGTTGGATATTATCCTTTAAAGTCCCTATGAACATATCAATCCTATACTCCTCTCGAATAGTTTTTACCCTTATGTTCAATTTTTGGAACTACTCAATGTGCTCCATTATTGAACCCTTTTGTTTGAGACTTATCAATTAGCTAAAAAAAGTGTTGCTTTTTGTATCCTCATAATGGGCTATCAATTATTCCATAAAAATTGTCCAAGTGATAATTTTTTTATGAGAGCAAAGCCATTGATACCATACAAATTGATTTGGTTCCAAATATAAAGTTGCAATACATACCTTTTGTGTGTTTTGCACATTATTGAGATCGAAAAATTGCTCCATCTATAATATCCATGTTACGGGATCCTTGTCATCAAACTTCCTCATATCGATTTTTGGAATATGGTGGGTCTTTGTTCCCTCATTAGAGTCTATGAGATCATGATCAACATTTCTTTTGTTCGTATCATAAGTTTCCTTTACTACCGTTTCACCAGTAGTAAGTATTTCTTGTAGAAAATTTGTCAAATCTGTCTTCAAATCTGCCATGTCTGTCTTCAAATCTTTCATGTCTGTCTTCAAATCTGTCTTCAAATCTATCTTCAAATCATCCATATTAGCTTCCACACCCTTTATCTTAGATTCCATGCCATTTATCTTAGCTTTTGTTAGCTTTTGTGCAAGTGACACTTGTTGCACTTGGTCTTGTAATTTTGATATATCATGTAGCATTTCTTCCTCTTCTTCATGAGTCATGCTAGATATTTCAGGTTGCTTACTAGGTGTTTGAATTTTCTTTCCTCAGGGGATCAGTTATCGATAATAATGCTCTACTATGCCCTTTGAATTCCTTCAAAATAAATTTTCAAACCAAGCTTAAGCAAGAATTTAAAAAAATCTACACACCTTTTTTCACTTTGTAGGAGCTTGATATTGTCTCTGATGTATCTCTGTACTTTTGGATCATCTGGTTATGAAATTGTGATCTATAGTAGCCCTCTCTATCCTCTTTCCAATGCCACCAATCTGATCCAAATTGGATTCTCTAAGGAAGATTTATGCGAAATCTCCCACAGTGACCTGCTTATAGACTAGTTGAGTAGAGTGAACTTGTACAACATGCCACAAGTTACTATTTCGACCTTTGGCTTTGAAAAATATATACAAGAAACTAAGTCCATCCTCTTTCTGTACCTTCTTACGAAATTTGAATCTGATTCTCAGAGAGAAATTTATGACGATTTTCCCCAAGTCACATGTTTGGAATGTAATTCAGGAGTCTGCAAAAATACCAACTTCCTTAGATCATATCTCCTCAAATATAGGGTAAAAAGCTCTGAAATTTGGACCCGAGGTTCAATACAATTTCTTCTCAAATGGGTTTTTTTTATAGCTTTTGAAACATCACAGAAAAAAGTTATAAAGAAAACTCCACGATGACCTATTTGGAGCAGTGAAACCCTAGAATCCAAAACTCTGATACCAAATAGCTCAAGAAAAAGATAGAAAAGATAGATCAACGCCTTAGAATTTAGCCTCTTCGAGGGGGCAACCTCCTTTACATTACATAAATGAAAAATCTTGGATGATACAAATGACAAAACCTCCTTTCTATATATAGGAGTCTAAGAAGTCACAATATAACCCAGTCGACCTAACAATAATAATATAAAGCCACAAAAATAACAATAAAGGGATTCTATGGGGCACAGTAATAACAATATGTGGACAATATGGGCACAAGAATATTAATAAGGGAGACAACTACAATAGTAATGCGGTAATCACTAGTATTATAGGCACCCAACATATGGAGTCATACTCCTCCACCATCGCATCAACCCAAACTGGCTACCGCACTGCTTCCTAAAAGGAAGATGGCTTTGTCACAACACATGCACCCATAAGTGCCATGTATCTAGTGTAACTCTCTAGTGACCTCCTCTATTTGTGCTGAGAAGAGGTTGCTCCCACATTCTCTCGTGCATCATCCAACAATCTGTCAACCTCTCTAGTGCAATTTCTTCCCTCTCTAGAATACTCTGCCTGAGTGGATGTCTCCACTCCCGAAACCTCTATATGTGGCTACTCCACATCAATCTGAGGCTCCTCAACCTTAGGAACTAAAATTTCCTCCTATGCATGTAGCACAAGCTCCCTCTCAAGGGATAATCACATGGACTTCTCCTCATCAAACTTGACATCCCTGCAAACCTCGGTCATCTGACTGGTTTGCATGTACACCCGATAGTTGTGGGGAGTATCAGTGTACCCCAAAAAGATCCCCAACTCTACTATTGGCTCAAGCTTTTCGGTGCATATTTAGTCACATGGCAATAAACCAATGACCCAAAAAGCCTGAAGTGACCAACATCTGGCCTCTTGCCGGAATAAGCCTCCTCTAGTGTTTTACTCTCAGGTATATAATGTAGGCTACGTTCTAAACATAAACCGCTATTTTTCATGTCTCATCCCACAAGTGTAGTGGTAGGCCCTTATTATGCAACATCACCCTTGCTAACCCTAATATGCTATTGTTCTTCCTCTTGACAACCCCATTTTGTTGAGGGTTATTAGGTGCTATCAACTCTCATTAATCCCTTCGTTGCACAGAAGTTATTAAACTAATTGGAGATATATTCTCCACCATTATCACTCTGTAGAGCTTTAACCTTCTTGCCTAACTCTTTATCGACCAATGCTTTGAATTCACAAAACTTTGTGAATGTCTGCTACTTTCTCTACATGAAAAATATCCAACATTTATGAGAATAGTCATCTACAAATATAACATAATACCTATGTTTTGGAGTGGATACTCTTAAGAATGGTCCACACACATCTAAATGGACTCTCTCCAGAATAGACTCTACTCAATTGTCTCTATCTCCAAAGGAAGACTTGGTGTATTTTCCAAAAGTACAACCCTTGCATGTATCAACTTTGTGAAGACCAGTAGATATATATCTTCAAATCCCCATGATGCAAGTGGCCCAATTGCCTGTGCTACAACTTGTCAATGTCTCGTTTCAACTTATTTTCCACTTTTGAACTCAAAGAAGCACAATCGTCTAACTTTATCTTATAGAGTTCTTGAACTTGAATCCCTATCTTCTTTACTTGACCCATGGCTATGTGTCGAAGGAACGCCTTTCCTTTCGAAAAGATCACATCATAACCTCTATCCTCATGCATGGCAATGAATACCAAGTTCTTCATTAGTTCGAGCACATGCATAACATTCTTCCAAGTAAGTGGAGCCGCATGCTTCCTATGAAAAGTAATAGTTCCCACACTGGTAACACTATACTTACCGTCATCACCCATCTCCATATGCATCTTGAGACCTTTCTCTGCCAGTTCATTGAATAACTCTTTGTCGCTAGTCATGTGGAAATAAGCTCCACTGTCTAAGTACCAAACACTTTCCATCGTTGAAGACACCATGCATGCAATGACGGAAAAGTCCAATTCAAATTGGGATGCCAAATCCTCACCCGTCGCTCCTCCTGAGGACTTCTCCTTGGACTTATTCAATGGAAAACTTGTAACAAAGTGACCCATATTGTGACAATGAAAGCATTTAACTTTCGTCATGTCCCTCTTCTTACCTCCATGGTAAGAATCTGATTTGGAATGGGAAATTTTACCTTTCCCATTCCTCACCTTAATCACTAAGAAACAATTCTCTTCATCATCAGTCTTTCATGAAGAGCCATCCCAATTGTTCCTCTTGATCTCATCCTACATCAAATTTGACCATAGTCATTCCCAATCTGGCAGATTCTCTTGGCCATTGACAGAGTCTGATAACTATGCCAACTCTTTGGGAGTCCAATAAGAGAAATAGTCACCATATCCTCATTGAAAACCTTGGTTCCAACACTTCCAAGTTCATCCCAACATTGAGTGAACTTGGTTAAGTACTTTGGAATCATCTCACCTTTCTCCATCTTGATTTTACGAATTTTATCCTTCAGTGCCAATTTCCTTTGATCACTACTATTCTGATACAAGTCCGTCAATGTTTTCCATATAGCATGTAGATCTTGCTTGCCATGGAGACTCGAAACAATGTGGTATCGAACTCCCTCAAGGATTATTCACCTTGCCTTCACCACACACTTCTTCCATTTGGCCAAGTTCTAAACATCCATAGCTGTTGGCTTGGGGAATTCTCGATCAATGAATTCCTTCAAGCCATTGTCTTCTAGCACAGCCTCCATCCTGCCCCTCCAGGCTATAAAATTCAAGTTTCCTTCTAAGGCATACTCATGCCTCAACCCATGGAATGCCATCTACAGATCCTGAAGTATGTATGCAAATTTGAATTTCACTTGTAACCCAGAAACTAAAAACTTTGAAATCTCCTCTAGAGAGCTAATTTTAAATGATCGATATCTTCCTCATCCGAACTCTGATTTGATCGATTTTTTTTAATTTGGGTATCTTTTTCCAAGGAATATAGAAATGGAATTTGTTTATGAAATTGTTTCACAGAAATTCTCAGATCTGCTCTGCATTAAACTCTCGGCCCAAAAAACAATCTTTTTTTCTAAATCAAGAGACAAGAATCTAGTTATACTCTTTACAGTGGAAGCCCATAAACATCAAGAAAAAAATAATCAATAGAGGAAGAGAATAAAAGGCACATAACACAATAAATATCCAGGGAAAGCCACAACTCAAAACCCCACTATCTGTTTTGTATTAATCTGAAAAATCAAGATGAAATTACAATGCTTGTTCTCTCAAGAAAAATCCTAGCACTCAGCAAATTCAATCTCCAACTCATAAGCAAACTCAAGGCCAAAGCTTATCATACTACTAGTGGAACGCCTTATTGTTATTAGTACAACCCCTTATTATATTCTTGTAGCCCATGTAGTCCACATATTGTCATTATTGTGCACCATAGAAGTCCACTATTGTTATTAATGTACCCTTACATTATTATTGTTATGTTAGCTCTGATTATATTATGACCCCTTATACTCCTATATATAGAAAGGAGGTCTTGTCATTTGTAACATTCAAGAATTGTTCATTTGTGTAATGTAAAGGATTTTTCCCCCTCGAAGAGGCTTATTTCTAAGGCGTTCATCTATCTTTTGTATCTTTTTGTGAGCTAGATTCATAACATTTGGTATCAGAGTTGTTGATTCTAGGTTTCACTGCTCCAAACAAGTCATCATGGGATTTTCTCTATAATTATTTTGCTTCAAAGTTTCAGAAGCTAAGAAAGAAACCCATTTTAGACCCAACCTTGGCTCCAAAATTTAGATCCTGTCTCGCTATATTTTCGGAGATATAGTCTAAGGAAGTTAGGGTTTTTACAGACCCCAGAAATACATTCCAAACAGGTGACTTGGGGAAAATCATCATAACTTTCTCTCTGAGCATCGGATTGAAATTTCATAAGAATTTATAGAAATAGGATGGGCTGTAGTTTCTTGTGTACATTTTCTTAGATCCAAAGGTCGAAATAGTGACACTTGTCACGTTGTACAAGTTTGATCTACTGAACTAGTCTATAATTAGGTCACTGTGGGAGATTTGGCATAACTCTTCCTCAGAGAATCCAATTTGGATCATACTGGTGGCATTGGAAAGAGGACGCAAAGGGCTACTATAGTTCATGATTTTAGAATTGGAAGATCCGAAATTATATAGTTACAGTCATTTCAAGATCGAGCTCCTAAAATCAAGAAAAAATGAGATGAGGAAGTTTGATGGCAAGGATACGGTAAATTGGATACTACAGATGGAGAAATATTTTGATATACAAATTGTACAACTGTTACAAAAGGTATTTATTTCATCTAATTATTTAGAACTAAATCAATTTTATGTTATAAAGGTCTTTGTTCTCGCAAGCCACTTGTCACATGGTCAATTTTCACGGAGGAAATGATAGCACATTATGAGGATACAAAGAGAATCTCCTTCTTTAGCCAATTGATAAATCTCAAAAAAAAGGGTTCAATGAAAGAGCACATTGAAGACTTTAAAAAATTGAATAGAAGGGTAAATTATATTCCAAAGAAGCAAAGAATTTATGTCTTCATAGGGACTTTAAAGGATAATGTTCAACATGAGGTTCATTTTTGGGAACCTGATTCATTGGAGGAGGCATTTGAGTTGGCAGGAAAAATTGAAAGAGAAATTATGAAAACAAGGAATCCCACCACTCATGACTATAATTCTGGAAGTGTTTCTTCTCCTAGCCTTCCACAACCTACAAGGCTTACACCACAACAATTGGAAGAAAAAAGAGAAAAAGGGCTTTGTTACAATTGTGATAGAAAATTTACTAAAGGTCATAAGTGTGCCGAGAAGAAATTATTTTACATAGAGTACGAAGAGGAGGAAGAAAAGGATCAAGAAACATCACAAGAAGAGGATATACGCCAGGTTCTAACCCCAGAGAAAGAATAAATGAATTCGACCATATCTTGTAATGAATTGGCAAGAATTACCACCCAAACTCTCAAGATAGAAGGACATATCAAGAAGAAAAAGGTTAAAGAAGTGGAAGATCACATTGGGAAAGAAGAAATGAATCCAACCATATCTTGTAATGCATTGGCTGAAATTACTACTCCTCAAACTATCAAGATAGAAGGACATATCAAGAAGAAAAATGTTCAAGAAGTGAAATATCACATCGAGCATCAAGAAATGAATCCAACCATATCTTGTAAAGCATTGGAAGAAATTACCACTCCTCAAACTCTCAAGATAGAAGGAAATATCAAGAAGAAAAAGGTTCAAGCAGTGAAAGATCACATTGAGCATTAACAACAAGTTCTCCAAATTTTAAAGGATAATGCCACTTTGGTGCAGAATCTAATGAAAAAATAGGTAGATCAACATCATAGTGAAAAATCTTTTGATGTAGGTGATTTGGTATTTTTACGGTTACATCTCAAGTAAGCTATTTATGAGAAGGAAATGTTGGCAATATTACATGCACTTAAGAAATGATGACCTTACCCAACGGGAAGACACTTCAAGGTAAAAATGGATCATGATAGTCTTAAATACATTTTATAAGAGATATTATCATTAGAAGAACATAAAAAATGGGTCACAAATATGTTGGGTTATGAATTTGACACCATCTACAGAAAAGGGAAGAAATTTTTTGTTGCAGATGCACTCTTAAGAAAGGATGAAGATGTGGAAGCATTGTTTTGTGCTATTTCTATTATCCAACCAAATTGGATAAATGAAGCAAGGGATGAATGGAAGAAGGAAAAAGAAGTGTGGCCACTCATTCAAAAGTTGCAAAATATCCCAATTCAAACAATATTTCCAAAAATTGAAGATGAAGGAAAAATCATATTGGAACCTAGAGCAGTCATAGAAACAAGAACCCAATAGCTACGAAATTGATCAATTTCAATGTATCTCATCAAGTGGAAGAACTTACCCGCTGAAGATTCCACATGGGAGGACAAGAATCTTATACAGAAGCATCAAGAACTACTCAAGCATTGAGTACAACACTTTTTGAAGGAGAGGGGCATGTTAGGCCCCTATACTACTAGTGTAACCCCTTAATGTTAATAGTACAACCCCCTTATTATATTGTTGTGCCCATGTAGTTCCCATATTGTTATTATTGCGCCCTTATATTGTTATTATTATGCCCCATAGAAGCCCATTGTTATTATTATTATTATTGAAATCTCCTCTAGAGAGCTAATTTTAAATTACCGATATCTCCCTCATCCGAACTCTGATTCAACCGATTTTTTTTTAATTTGGGTATCTTTTCCCAAGGAATCTAGAAATGGAATTTATTTCCAAAATTGTTTCATAGAAATTCTTCAATATGCTATGCAAACTCTTAGCCCAAAAAACAATCTTTTTTTTTCTAAATCAAGAGACAAGAATCTACTTCTATTCTTTATAGTGAAAGCCCATGAACATCGAGAAAAAAATAATCAATACAGGAAGAGAATAAAAGGCACATAACACAATAAATATCTAGGGAAAGCCACAACTAAAAACCCCACTATCTATTTTGTATTAATTTGTAAAATCAAGATGAAATTACAATGCCTTTTCTCTCAAGAAAAATCCTAGCACTCAGCAAATTCAATCTTCAACTCTGTTATCTCAAAATCAGACCCTGGAAGGCTGCAGACCAGGAAGACTTCAAGTAACTGTTTCAAACCTACTTTAGGCTGAGGCTTAGCCTCCTCAACCTGAGAGGGCTCTCTCTAGATGGGTTAATGATTTTGATTAAAGATTCAAATGGCTAACTCTAATAGAACAACTCTGAGAAATATAAATGGTGGAAACACTTTTAATTACTATCCATTGGGATTATGGAGTCAACACACCTCAATAAAACAATGAGCTCAACCTTACATGGAAGTCAGGGCATTCAACGTTTAAACATTCAGAACATAAACTCATATAGGACCACACAGTTTATAAATGTATACAGGAAGTCAGAGCACATTCAGTGAATTCTGAGTGATTATACATCCATAACACTGCAAGAATTAGGGAAAGGAAAACATCACATATTTTGAACATAAAAAATACATCATGAATCCTGAGAAGTAAAGTCAAATATTTATTACTGAAACTGAGTCTTACATAAGCCAAATACAAGCTTTTCCATAAAATTTCCAACCCTGATTACATTGTTTTTTCAGCTATATATAGAGCTCTTATTCTAACTGATCGAGATTCCTCCTCAAGCATGAGGGGAATTCGAAAACTACTTCTATTACTAACAACTCTTAAACTCTAACTACTTTAATAAATACAAGATAGTGTTGACTGGACTTTTTTAGAGATTTAAATCAACTATGACTCTAACTCCATATTACATGCATAATGGCCTTAATTAAGATGATTTATTTCTTTGACATATGGTTCTCTTTCAGTTTGGCTGATATGGGTGTTTAATGCTCCATGTTGACCTTGAACGTTGTACCTTCTCCACTATCCAGAAAAATTGGGAGCCTATCCTTGCTTCTCGGCTTTATGGTCTTCAAATCTTCATGAGTCGGTTTTTAATTGTTATCCCTCTAAATATGACGGTGACCACGTTGTGATGTGCTATCCACTATTATGAAACTTGATTTGATGATGTGTCATCCACTATTTTGAAAACAAGAAGGGAAAACACATTAAAGCTTGTCTGATGCATGCTTCAATTCTCTTATAATCTGACAAAATTGCCACTTTTTTTTAATTCAAATCCTTTATTTCCACTTGTGCTATTCTGATTGGTTGTTGTAACTTTAGATGTTCTCGTTGTATACAACTGTCCTTCAAAAATTTCCCGCTTCAACTTCAAAACTACTTGATTTAAGTTGCAATCATCACCTTCAGCAGTTTCGTAGTGCGCTACGAAACTGCTGAGTTGTTTAAAAAACTTGTTTTTAACCTGAGACCTTTTTTAACCGAGTACTTTGATTGCCAAAAACTTCTCTAGACTTTCCGAAGGCTGAATAGGGATTTAGATTTCTTCAGAAATATAATATCAAGAAAACTTATCAAAATTTTTGAAACAAAATCTTACTTGAAATGTAACCTCATTTAGCAGGTCCTTTAAGCTGGTTTAGCTGCACCTTCAGATCTTCAATTTGTTTTTTCATAACCTTATTACCAACTCTTAGTTGCATATTGATCATTCTGATGTACTTGGCTTCTTTGATTGCTGGTACTGTCCAGGTGTGAAATTGTGTATTGCAATCAACCACTTCTACAACTGCATTCTCTTCCCATAGAGTTTTAATTCTATAATAGTTTGCTTGTATGATTGCATGTCTTCTACCAGCTTTCTTCAACTTGGCAATCTCATGCTTAGCAGATTCCAATTGGCTCTTCAGGTCTGCAATATTGTCTTCTTTAGATGTAATGATTGTTTTGCTTGTGCTCTTCTTTTGCCAATGTTGTGTCCCTTCCCCTGTTCCCTCTGTTCTGGGCAGTGCTTCCTGTGCTTGCTGGAATCTCTTTGTCATAGGTCTTCTAGGTTTAAAAACAAAATCTTCAGCTGGCTCATCAAATTTAAGCCTTTTTGAGGCCTTGGTTTTCTTGGTGCTTTCTTGTTTTGACTGCATCAACTCAATTTAAATTGGTTGAGACTGCTCAAAATCAATAGCCTGTAACAAGTCATTTAGACTTCCCTTGGACACTGGACTTTCTTCCACTGCTATAGCTTTACCTTTTTCCTTATTTATCTGGCTTCTTGTTCTTATCCTTGAGATTACTTCAGATGTGCTTGTTTCAGGTACAGTCTTCTTACCCTGAGCTTTTTCCTTAGTTGATTGCTGAGGTTGATCTTGGATGATGAGTGGCTTCAGTTGTTTCCTTGCTTGTAAATTTGGAACTCTTTTAGCTCTTGCTTCTGTTTGGAGCTCAGCTATTGTAAAGTCTCGTGCAGGTTGAGGAGTGAGGCCAGTCTGGCTTTTGAAGCCAGCCATAAAAATGAATGAATTCCAATCTCTGTTCACCTTTTGAAGGCCATCTAAAACCAGTAGTTTGATCAAACCATGATGAAACAAAGAGGTTTCACAATCCTCTTTCCTCAGCTGTACCTTATCACACATCTTACTCAAATTACGGAAAAGATAAAAAGGTAAGTCTATAGAGAGCTTCCCTGTGAAATGCAAAAGGAGTTTAAAATGGTAAGAGTAAACCTTGTTGTACCTTCCTTCACAAGTCAGATATTTCTGTATGCAGGTGAGTAAATGAGCATAATATTCTTTGACATAACTCCTGGGCACTACCTTACTTAAATCTTCATTTACAAATTCATCCTTCAAGAACTTAATGCAAGGATTCATGTCAAACTTGAAATTTTTAAACCATTTCTCTTGTCCTCGTGGGATCTCTGTCACAGGAGATATCACATCTGGCGAAACCTGCAATTCTATCATGGCTGCCTTTGAATTTAAGCTTGTGAAGTTGAGTGCAAATTCTTTAGTTACCTGTGCGTGTCCTCCTTTTAACATTTTGCAAAATTTCCAGCACCCGGCCTTTTTGAATGCTTTCTCCACCTCTTTATTTCTCAGCGTTATATCTAAGCCTTCAGGTTCGGTCCTTAGACATTTGCCCGATCTGTGCTCCTTCTTCTCCATTGATTCTTCCAAATCTTAGCAAACAATGACTACCAGCTCCGATTGGAATTGTGATTTAACTTCTGTTTGAATTCAACCTCGCTTGATTATCAACCTCGCTTGATTATCAACCTCGCATGATTGTCTTTGTAGTTGAAATTTTAAATTTTGTCGTTTAAAATCTCTCAAGTTGTAATCTTGCAGATTTGCCATTCATGCAAGACTTACAACCATCATTAAGATTTATGCATGGTAGTCTTTCTTGGGAATGTTGATTCATGCGTATCAACAGATCTAGTGGTGGTGATAGTGGCAATGAGTGGTGAAAGGTGATAAGAGGGGTACATGAGCTGACATGAGCAGACACGGCCTATGACTCACCTAACGGACTTGACATTTCGGGAAAGATTCGCTGTGAAATGTATGAATCCATGATTTCGTAGCGCTAACAGTTTTAAATTTGAATGATGCGCTGCAAAACTGCCTAATCGGGATTGCGCTGCGAAACTGCTTAATTGGGATTGCGCTGTGAAACTGCCTAATTGGGATTGTGCTGTGAAACTGCCTAATTGGGATTGCACTGCAAAACTGCCTAATTGGGATTGTGATGCGAAAACATTTTAATGGTGTATATCCGCTGCAAATTTACAAAAAGGTTCGGTGACTGACACAAGATAACATGTGGCTATAAGAAAATGGTGGATGGAGGGGGACCAATGGAAGTTGAGAATAATTTGACTAAAAAAACTCTTCAAAACTTCAGACTCTAAGGGAAGAAAACTAAAACAACAATAGACTAGCACTGACCTTTGTCATTGGGCTAGGATGAAAAGTTACATATCTCAGTTTTAGTTCTAAGTGATAACAGTGGCTCCACTTGGGATAGTGTGCTCCTGTAGTACACTAAGAACTTGTATGTCCAGTGCTTTGTCCAATTTATGAAAACATAGATAGTATTCACAAGCATCCTTTTCTAGCTTTGTTAGCCTTCACCTCGGGCTTGAGCTTCTTGTTCAGCTTGTCATTTATTTGCAACAAAGAAAGATTAATAAAACGGTTATGTACAATGT
This sequence comes from Pinus taeda, assembly GCA_000404065.3. NCBI lineage: Eukaryota > Viridiplantae > Streptophyta > Pinopsida > Pinales > Pinaceae > Pinus > Pinus taeda. The sequence continues at coordinate 96,441 of APFE031600890.1, read as the reverse complement.
TGTGAGAAACTTGGCAGAGATTTAATCAATTGTAATGCTTTAGGAACCTGCCATTAACAGGCCCTCCAGCATATGGTGTTCCATCAATCTCTTGTAGAATGTAGGTGTTATTCCCATGGAAAGCAGAGATTTGATATGGCCCTTTCCACAAATTTTCAAATTTACCATGTTTACCTTTCTCTTCAATTCTAGCTTCCCATTTCAAGACTTTATCATGGATCTAGAATGTAACTTCTTTGATCTTTTTCTCGAATGCTCTCTTAATCCTGTTCTGGTTTTGTTGATGACTATCAAACACCTCATTTCTTTTCTCTTTCAAAGCTATTAACTGATTGATCCTTCGTTGTATAGCATTTGGCTCCTCTTCTAGTCCTTGAATCAACTTCATTACTGGTACTCCAAGGGATGTTGGGAATATGGCTTCAACCCCATATACTAGTTCATATGGTGATGTTCCAATGGAACTCTTTGTACAAATCCGATCAGCCCACAAAGCATATCTCAGTTTCAAGTGCCAAACTTTTTTATTCTCTTGCAGCAGTTTCTTAATGATTCTCACAAGGCTCATGTTTGATGATTCAGCCAAACCATTTCCCTGTGGATAATAAGCAGTGGAATGTCCAAGGGAGATATGGTATTGATGACAAAAGTTAATCATTCTTTTGGACTTGAAAGCTTGAGCATTGTCTGTAATGATCTTCATTGGGCAACCAAATCTTGATAATATATTATTTTCCAAGAAAGAAATAATCACTGAATCATTTGCTTGCCTTGTGGGTATTGCTTCTATCCATTTTGTAAAGTAATCGGTGGCTGTGAGAATCCAGCGATGCTATCCTGATGAAGGAGGATGGATTTCCCCTATAAAGTCTAATCCCCACTACTGGAAAGGTGCTTCAACATAAATAGGAACCAAGGGCAGTGGCATAAGCTTTCTCTTTCCTTCAAACACTTGGCATTCATGACATGTGGCTATCTTTTTGTAGATATCTCTGAACATAGTTGGAAAAAAATAGCCATCTCTCAAGACCTTGTTTACAGTGGCTTTCCAATAGTGATGTCCTCCACAATCCCCCTTATGAACCTCATCAATTACTTTATCAGCTTCTTCTTCAATGAGGCAATTTAATAATATTCCTCCTGCATCTTTCCAAAACAAATTTTGGTCATGCACAAAATATCTGAGAGATTTCAATTTGGTAAACCGAGCTTTGGATTTTGAAAGATTCTCAGGAGCTCTATTATGCTACAAAACAAATGCTATATCCTTGTACCATTTTGAGATCAACAATTTCTCATTTATTTGGACTAATTCCTCTTCATTTTCAGAAATTTCTGAGATTTCTGTGCTTAAATTAATATCAATACAGTCCAAATTTGATTGAGTTAACAATTTAGCTAGGCCTTGACCCTTTACCAACTTTGTGGGTTTGATCTGAATGTCATACTCCAACAATTTTGCTATCCACTTTCCCCTTTTTCCATCTGGATCAGCTTGTGTAAGAATATCTTTTATAATAGCATTTGGAACGTAGGCAAGAATGTGAGAGTGCAAAACATAGATTCTGAAATCCTTAACTGGTTTCACCAATGCATAGGCTTGTTTCTCTAAGATGTTATATTTCAATTCAGAATTAGCTAATTTCTTGCTAAAGAAAGAAATGGGTTGTTCAGTACCTTGACTTCCTTTTTGCAGTAAAACTCCAGCAATTGTGTCTTCAGAAGCAAATGTGAAGATAAGGAACTCCTTGGTAAAAATCTGGGCTGATAAGTACTGGTGCTTGAGTGAGTGCCTTCTTGATCTCTTCAAATGATTTCTTTGCTTCAACTGTCCATTTGAAATCTGCTCCTTTCTTTAACATCTTTGTTATGTTCTTGACAACTATAGCAAAGTTAGGAATGAATCTTCTAACAAAGTTAACTTTCCCAAGAAAGGATTGAATCTCCTTCTTACTCCTTGGTAAATCTAACTTTTGAATTGCACTAACTCTATTAGGATCAATCCTAATTCCTTCTTCAGAAATAATATGACCAAGGAGTTTGCTAGAAGTTAAAGCAAAGATACCTTTGGTTGGGTTTAGAGAAATACCAAACCTCCTACACTTCAATAGGATCCTTTCAAGGTGCTTTAAGTGGTCTTCTTCCCTTTTTAAAAAAACTGTGATGTCATCAAGATAAACCACCACTGATTTGTCCTTTTCTTCAGCAAAAGCAATGTCCACTGCTCTCTGGAAAGTATCTCCCGCGTTCATGAGGCCAAATGGCATCTTTGCATATATGAATGTTCCTCATGGTGTGGTGAAAGCCGTTTTCTCTTGATCATCTGGGTGAACAAGAATTTGATTGTACCCTGAGAAACCATCAAGCATAGACATCCTTTGTGATCCAACAATGTTTTGCAGAATGAAATCCATTTTGGGGAGGGGATAATTATCTTTCAATGAAGCTTTGTTTAAGTTTCTGAAGTCTATACAAATTCTGATCTCTCCATTCTTTTTTCTAACTACTACCAAATTAGCAAGCTAATTTGAGAATCTGATTGGAACAATAATCTTAGCATCGAAGAGCTTTTTCACTTCTTTTTCAATCAGTGGCATTAGAAGAGGATTAATCCTTCTTAACTTCTGCTTAAAAGGCTTTTCATTCTGCTTAATAGGAATGGTATGTTGTATGATTGAAGAGTCATATTGTTTCAAGTCAGCATAACTCCATGCAAAAACATCAATGAATCTTTTCATCATCTCAACATATTTAGTCTTCATATCAGTTGAAAGGAATTTTGAAATCTTGACTATCTTAGGCACAACTGAATCTCCTAAATTGCAGCTTTCTACTTCTTCTTCATTAGCTTGTAGTCTTGGTGCTTTGAACACATCATTCTGATCAAATAATTTCTGAAGGGGAATGAGGCCCTTGGGAATTAAGTTGTTTTGCAATTGTAAGACTTCAGAACTTTCCTTTGACTCAACTAACATATTCTGCTGATCAATTTGGTTATGCTCAAATTCTTCCTTTAATTCAATGAAATTCCCTACATGTTGATCATCTTCAAAAAACTTCCAATTTGTAATATTATCTGGTATGACTGGTCTATGGTGAACCTCCACTTCATAACTTTCAGAAGAGTGCTTAGGAATGATAAAAAGACTGGCAGAAACAGCAAGAGAATCTGCAATAGAGTTCTGATCTCTAGTTTTGATGCTAACAGAATAGGATTGAAATTTTTCTAACATCTCCAATACTAAGTTTCTGTATGCTCTCATCCTTGTATCTTTATTTTGATATGCACCTTCCACTTGTTTAATTACTAATTCAGAATCTCCACAAACAGCAATGTTTTTAGCTTTCAATTTTATCAAGGCTTCCAAACCTACTCAGCCATATTGTTGGTACAATCAAAGTTTAATTTGTATGACAGAAACTTACTTTCTTCAGTTGGGCTAGTGATCCAAATCCCAGCTCCTGCCCCTTCTTTTCCTGTTGATCCATCAAAGTATAATGACCAGCAGCCCATGCTGTCTCTTTCATCTCCTTGCTGCCCTTCTTGACACTCATTTTTCGCAGGTTCATCTTGTGATTCTCTTCCAACTGATTCATTGAAAAGGATAGCTGATCCAAGACCAGTATCAAATGAATAAATAGGAAAATTCTTAGGCTTGTCTTTGCTGCTTACCATGTAGGCCATCCTTGTCTCGCGATACAACCTTCTTTGTTCACCAAACACTGGGATGGTAGCATATGTGAGATCCATCTACATTGTGCCCTTGATTTTTGCTGCCCATAATTGAAAGAAGCATCCCAAACTTTGGTGGAATGTCTGCAACAACAATGTCCATAACAATTGTTTTTGCTGGAATTTGTGTGAGCCCCACAACAACATCCTTTATCAAACCAATGCATTGGACTCTTTTTGAATCAAAGGAAAATAAATCCTTATACGGCCTAGTTACCTCTAACCCCAGTCTTTCCATGATTACCTTAGGCATGAGATTATGTGATGCCCCCGAGTCTAACATAGCATTTTGTAGATTCATATCATGAATGCTAATGCTTATGTAGAAAGGAGGAAACTCTTCGTTCTGTTCATCTTCAAGTCTTGGTCCCAAACGGATAACAGGATTATCTTCTTGTACATTTAGGATGTCATCCACTCCTGGTTGTGAATTAAGCATTTCAACAATTTTGCTTCTGTATTTGTCTACCTTGAGAATTTCATTAAAAGGGACTGATATCTTAATTTTTTTCAATCTCGTTCTCAAGATTAAAAACAGAAGCAGTCTTGTCAATTTCTTTGGGAGGAGAAAGAATTTGAATATCCTTTTTGACAAGAGGAGAATCATCCTTACCTTCAACCACCTTTGAGCTTTCCTTTTTATCTTCAATTGTCCTTGAAGTATCCTTCTTGGGTTGTGCTTTGTTTGTTGTAATAGGAACATTTCTATTCCTAATATTGTATTGCTTTTGCATCTCAAAGATAGCATGCTGATAGCCCTTAAAAAAGTCTGAATGCTCTTCTCCTAATTTAATCACAATGGACTCATCATGTTCCTCCTTGGTCAAGAAAATCTGTGACATTTCTTCATCAAAACAATGGATTGATTCCTCAGGAACTTCAGGCTCATCTTCTTCATCTACCAAATTTTGTTGGAAAGGGGGTCTCACTGGAGGATCTGACTGCTAATTTCTGTTCTCTCTTGGCCTTTGCTGATTCTGAGGTCTTCTGAACTGAGGGTTCCTGAATTGAGGTTCCTACTGTGCTGGGGAAGCAGAAGCATTCCCAAGAGCTAGTCGGTCCATCAATTTATCCATGGTTTTCATCATTGTTTCAAATTTGTCTTCTGGAGCAAATGTAGAAGGTCTCTCTTCTTCCCTCAGCTTAGCTTTTGCCATTTTTGATTTCTTAGCAGCAATCATATTCACCTCTACCTTAATTGCATCATTTTGTATGTCAGCAAGAGAGGTAGAATCTCTTTCTCTGAGTAAGAGAGAGAAATCTGAATCAAATGATTCAGCATATCTTAACTGTGCCAAAGCTCCAGGAGGTTTCAAATGAGCTGGAATAGAATTATATATTTTACTAAACCTCTTAGAGAAGTTTTAGACAGTTTCCTCTGGAGCTCTTCTAAGATTGTTGTATTCAGTAAGGGCTTGGACAGGGTTGGTTCTGTTTCCCCATTTCCTTAGAAAGCTATCTTCAAATTCTACCCAACTATGAATACTTCCAGTTCTAAGGGCTTTGAACCATTTTCTGACTTCCCCAATGAAAGTTTGAGCAAACAATCTTAGTTTTACATCTTCATCATCAACTTCTTCCCTGTCAACAAAATCATTGAACCTATCCACATGTTCCTCTGCTGTAATATTTTCATCTCCACCCCATGTTGGAATCCTGACAGCATATTTGCTAGGAAGATCATGTAAAACAGCAGGGAGAGCTAGTGGAGCATACCTAGCAGGTATAGCCATAATGAATGAAGGAGCAATGATAACAGGTATTGTATGACTAGTGGGACCAGAACTAGTGTGAAATAATGTCTGAGGACTGTTGGGACTGGCAGAGGCAGAAGATAAGGTATTTGTGCAAAAAGGACTATTTGGACTTTGCAGCCCACTGACAAAAGAACTCCAATTTGGAAGGGGTAAACCAGTTTTGGATTTGAGCAAAACTTCAAAAGGATCAAGCTCTTTGATTTGGTTTAAATCCTCTTCCTCTAACAGTAATTATGAAGTAACAACCTCCCAAAACTCCTCCTTATCTTTTTGTGACACTAAAGATGAAGTATCAATGCCTCTTTTTTGTAAATCTAAAATAATTCCAATAAGTTCTTCTTCGTTCTCAGACCTCAACAATACCTCATGAATTTTATCATCTACAATTTTGTCTTCAGGACTTCTAGAAAATTTAGGGAACAAAGATTTCGAAAAAGATGAAGTACCTAGTATTTCAGGAAATCTTTGCCTGCTCCTTGAGATGGTGTTTGGATTATCCACAGGAGTAGGTGGGTCTAGGTCAGGATTACTCCTTGTATATATTCCTTTCGAAGCCACCATTTTTAACTTTAAGATTTTATGGAGTCACCAAGCTAGAATGCAGCCTCGAAAACTTTTTGAGCTCCTGCTACCTTCAGAAGTTCAGCTTCTTGATTTCGGGAATGAATAATCTTCAGGCTCTCGGCAGACGCACCAAAATGTTATCTCAAAATCAGACCCTGGAACGCTACAGACCAGGAAGACTTCAAGTAACTGTTTCAAACCTACTTTATGCTAAGGCTTAGCCTCCTCAACCTGAGAGGGCTCTCTCTAGATGGGTTAATGATTTTGATTAAAGATTTAGATGGCTAACTCTAATAGAACAACTCTGAGAAATATAAATGGTGGAAACACTTTTAATTACTATCCATTGGGCTTATGGAGTCAACACACCTCAATAAAACAATGAGATCAATCTTACATGGAAGTTAGGGCATTCAGCATTTAAACATTCAGAACATAAACTCATATAGGACCACACAGTTTATAAATGTATACAGGAAGTCAGAGCACATTCAGTGAATTCTGAGTGATTATACATCCATAACACTGCAAGAATTAGGGAAAGGACAACATCACATATTCTAAACATAAAAAATCCATCATGAATCCTGAGAAGTAAAGTCAAATATGTATTACTAAAACTGAGCCTTACATAAGCCAAATACAATCTTTTCCATAAAATTTCCAACCCTGATTACATTGTTGTTTCAGCTATATATAGAGCTCTTATTCTAACTGATCGAGATTCCTCCTCAAGCATGAGGGTAATTCAAAAACTACTTCTATTACTAACAACTCTTAAACTCTAACTACTTTAATAAATACAAGATAGTGTTGACTGGAGTTTTTTAGAGATTTAAATCAACTATGACTCTAACTCCATATTACATGCATAATGGCCTTAATTAAGATAATTTATTTCTTTGACATCTGGTTCTCTTTCAGTTTGGCTGAGATGGGTGTTTAATGGTCCATGTTGACCTTGAACGATGTACCTTCTCTATTGTCCAGAAAAATTGGGAGCCTATCCTTGCTTCTCGGCTTTATGGTCTTCAAATCTTCATGAGTCGGTTTTTAATTGATATCCCTCCAAATATGATGGTGACCACGTTGTGATGTGCTGTCCACTGTTATGAAACCTGATTTGATGATGTGTCATCCACTATTTTGAAAACAAAAAGGGAAAACGCATTCAAGCTTTTCTTATGCATGCTTCAATTCTCTTATAATATGACAAAATTGCCACTTTTTTTTTTTAATTCAAATCCTTTATTTCCACTTGTGTTATTCTAATTGGCTGTTGTAACTTTAGGTGTTCTCGTTGTATACAACTGTCCTTCAAAAATTTCCCGCTTCAACTTCAAAACTACTTGATTTAAGTTGCAATCATCACCTTCAGCAGTTTCGTAGCGCGCTACGAAACTGCTGAGTTGTTTAAAAAACTTGTTTTTAACTTGAGACCTTTATTAACCGAGTAATTTGATTGCCAAAAACTTCTCTAGACTTTCCAAAGGCTAAATAGGGATTTAGATTTCTTCAGAAATATAATATCAAGCAAACTTATCAAAATTTTTGAAACAAAATCTTACTTGAAATGTAACCTCATTTAGCAGGTGCTTTAAGCTGGTTTAGCTGCGCCTTCAGATCTTCAATTTGTTTTTTCATAACCTTATTACCAACTCTTAGTTGCATATTGATCATTCTGATGTACTTGGCTTCTTTGATTGCTGGTACTGTCCAGATGTGAAATTGTGTATTGCAATCAACCACTTCTACAACTGCATTCTCTTCCCATAGAGTTTTAATTCTATAATAGTTTGCTTGTATGATTGCATGTCTTCTAGCAGCTTTCTTCAACTTGGCAATCTCATGCTTAGCAGATTCCAATTGGCTCTTCAGGTCTGCTATATTGTCTTCTTTAGATGTAATGATTGTTTTTCTTGTGCTCTTCTTTTGCCAATGTTGTGTCCCTTCCCCTGTTTCCTCTGTTCTGGGCAGTGCTTCCTGTGCTTGCTTGAATCTCCTTGTCATAGGTCTTCTAGGTTTAAAAACAAACTCTTCAGCTGGCTCATGAAATTTAAGCCTTTTTGAGGCCTTGGTTTTCTTGGTGCTTTCTTGTTCTGACTGCATCAACTCAATTTGAATTGGTTGAGACGGCTCAAAATCAATAGCCTGTAACAAGTCATTTAGACTTCCCTTGGACACTGGACTTTCTTCCACTGCTATAGCTTTACCTTTTCCTTATTTATCTGGCTTCTTGTTCTTATCCTTGAGACTACTTCAGATGTGCTTGTTTCACGTACAGTCTTCTTACCCTGAGCTTTTTCCTTATTTGATTGCTGAGGTTGATCTTGGATGATGAGTGGCTTCAGTTGTTTCCTTGCTTGTAAATTTGGAGCTCTTTTAGCTCTTGCTTCTGTTTGGAGCTCAGCTATTGTAAAGTCTCGTGCAGGTTGAGGAGTGAGGCCAGTCTGGCTTTTGAAGCCAGCCATAAAAATGAATGAATTCCAATCTCTGTTCACCTTTTGAAGGCCATCTAAAACCAGTAGTTTGATCAAACCATGATGAAACAAAGAGGTTTCACAATCCTCTTTCCTCAGTTGTACCTTATCACACATCTTACTCAAACTACGGAAAAGATAAAAAGCTAAGACTATAGAGACCTTCCCTGTGAAATGCAAAAGGAGTTTAAAATGGTAAGAGTAAACCTTGTCGTACCTTCCTTCACAAGTCAGATATTTCTGTATGCAGGTGAGTAAATGAGCATAATATTCTTTGACATAACTCCTGGGCACTGCCTTCCTTAAATATTCATTTACAAATTCATCCTTTAAGAACTCCTTGCAAGGATTCATGTCAAACTTGAAATTTTTAAACCATTGCTCTTGTCCTCGTGGGATCTCTGTCACAGTAGATATCACATCTGGCGAAACCTGCAATTCTATCATGGCTACCTTTGAATTTAAGCCTGTGAAGTTGAGTGCAAATTCTTTAGTTACCTGTGCGTGTCCTCCTTGTAACTTTTTGCAAAAATTCTAGCACCCGGCCTTTTGGAATGCTTTCTCCACCTCTTTATTTCTCAGCGTTATATCTAATCCTTCAGGTTCGGTCCTTATACATTTGCCAGATTTGTGCTCCTTCTTCTCCATTGATTCTTCCAAATCTTAGCAAACAATGACTACCAGCTCCGATTGGAATTGTGATTTAACTTCTGTTTGAATTCTGCCTTGCTTGATTATCAGCCTCGCTTGATTGTCTTTGTAGTTGAAATTTTAAATTTTTCCGTTTAAAATCTCTCAAGTTGTAATCTTGCAGATTTGCCATTCATGCAAGACTTACAACCATCATTAAGATTTACGCACGGTAGTATTTCTTGGGAATGTTGATTCGTGCGTATCAACAGATCTAGTGGTGGTGATAGTGGCAATGAGTGGTGAAAGGTGATAAGAGGGGTACATGAGCTGACATGAGAAGACACGGCCTATGACTCACCTAACGAACTTGACATTTCGGGAAAGATTCGTTGTGAAATGTATGAATCCATGACTTCGCAACACTGACAGTTTTAAATTTGAATGATGCGCTGCGAAACTGCCTAATCGGGATTGCGATGCGAAACTGCCTAATTGGGATTGTGCTACGAAACTGCCTAATTGGAATTTCACTGCGAAACTTCCTAATTGGGATTGCGTTGCCAAAACATTTTAATGGTGTATATGCACTGTGAAATTACAAAAAGGTTCGGTGACTGACAGAAGATAACATGTGGCTATAAAACAATGGTGGATGGAGGGGGACCAATGGAAGCTGAGAATAATTTGACTAGAAAAACTCTTCAAAACTTCAGACTCTAAGGGAAGAAAACTAAAACAACAATAGACTAGCACTGACCTTTGTCATCGGGCTAGGATGAAAAGTTACATATCTCAGTTTTAGTTCTAAGTGATAACAAACTCATAAGCAAGCTCAAGGCCAAAGCTTGTCCAATTCACAATCTCTCCAAGTCTCTATTCCAATGTGTAATTGCTATGGAGAATAGCTTGTACTTAAAGGGAAATAAAGCTTCTAGAAATAATGCAATCCCTCAAGGATCAGTACCTAATTGCATGCACTGTCAGTGCAACTCAGAAAAATCTAAAACAAATAGTACATTGTCCCCACACTCTAGTCTCAATTGGTTCTTTCTCAAAATCAACGTGCATGAGTTTCTAGTGGTGGAATCTTTAGTTAACTAGAGTATCCCTAATTAGGTCACTAGTGTTCCAACTGACTGTTTACTCACTATTAGTTCCTTAAATTGATTTGAACTAATTTAACTGGACTTAACTTAATAAATTGAGTTAACTAATTACAACTCGTTCATAACTCATCCTTAACTCCTATAAGTGAGGGAGAACATATATATGTCTCTAAAAGACGTCCAATAAGATTTTCCTAAATTAATTAAGTTAATTAAACTTAACTAATTATTTTAAAATTTCTATGAGAAAATAATTGTATTTTAATTCACAATTTAATTCAAGGACAAATTAAACTGGAATTTCTTGTTTCCATTTCTCAACATCACTACCTTCTCACATTAGTTTTCTTAATGCTAATTAGGTATTGCATTCGTCATTTATTCAGTGGTCAGTCAAAACATGAAAAGAGCCATTAATAAAATCTATCATAAAACCATGATTACAACCAACATATAACCGGATAAATAACAATAATCGAACAACCATTAAATACACATAATAACTAGTACATTTCTTTACCAAAAGCAAGAGAAACTTAAATTTTACTAACCATAGGAAATTATCAACCAGGTATGAACTTCCACGTTCCACCCAAACATAGATTAGCTAAGCCAAATATCTCTTCAACCAATCACTCTCGTGCCATATTCCAAGCATGAATGTGGGATCTCATGGGATAAATGAATCTAAAGATAACCAAGAGAATCCAAAGGTTAAATCACCTCCACCCTCTCCATACATTCGTCACACCTAAACCAGTGCCGAGATCACAAAACCGAACCGAAATTGGATGCCTCAGAAATTCTTCACCATCCTTTAGGAATTTTACGGTCTTCACCCTCAGGCTTTACGGTGTATCCTTCCATTACTAGTTAAGGAATTCCTAGGCCTTCAGGAATTTTCCTAAGACCACCTCACCCTAGATTCTGAAACCATATGACAATCCAAAGCTCAGCTGAGAAAAATCCCATCACACCATGGTTATCCAAAAATTGCAAGGTTAGGGTAAAATCCACTTTCGAATCTTGAAAAAATCCATGCCAATGACAAAAAAGAACCATATACCAACATGCACATACCATGCATGTCAAAATCAGCTGCAAGTATTCCCGATGAAGCTACTTGATCCTTACTTTCCTTTCTTGCTTACTTTCTTTCTCCTCTTGGTGCTTTCTCCTCTCTGAGACAAATTGTAACACTAAACTGACAAAAGGCTAACAAAAGTTGAAAAGAATCTACCCGCTAATGCTCTAAGGCCCTTTTATTGATGAGGCCTCTAATTTCTCCAATTTTCCATTATTTTTCTTCATTTTCCTCCTCGCATGGAACATATGACCTTTAACATTCCTTTTATACTAATTTCCATTATTTTCATAAATAATGTGCCAGAAATACATTTTTTCCTTTCTAAAGCTCTAGCCATTTCCTTTTCCTGTTTCACCTTAGCCATAAAACACAATAAGTGATGCCCACTAAGATATTTTTTCCCAACATTCAGCTTGGACTAAATGTCCCTTTCCCGTGGTCTTATTTTACGTTTATTTACTTTTATTACATGAAATTTTAACCCAAGGTTGTTACAGACTCCTACCACTTAGGGGAACACCATCCTTGGTGTTAAACCACAACTAGAACCAACAAAATCATTGAAGAGAAAAAACATACTACATGTGGAGCTCCATAAGCCATCTTGTTGTAGTATTTACAATAAGATCCTACTCAAAGGAAAAATCATCATGTAAAACATGACAACATGAAAATCATATCGCTTATTGGAGCTTTATAACTTAGTTCATTGTGGTATTTATAATAGAAATCATGCATAAATATGTGCAAATACCAAGGTTCATTTACCTTCACCGGTAGATAATTAAAGTTACATAGCCTGCATCTAATCAGCCATCTCCCATGTAACTTCATTGTGACCAAAGTGCTTCCACTGCACTTTAGCCTGCTTGAGTGCTTTGTTCTAGAGCACAAGATGTTTCTGCTACAATATGCATTAGGGTTCCACTTGGAATTATCCTTCTTGCTCCACTTTCAATACAGACCAATCAATAACACGATCAACATCCTTTAGATATCTCTTATGCAATAAAACATGAAAAACATCATGGACTTTCACGGTCAGAGGCAGTGTAAGTATGTACATCACTAGTCTAATCCTCCGAAGGATCTCAAAACGCCCACAATACCATGGTGCGAACTTGGCACATGATCCGGTCCTCAAGGGGCTCTTCTTGGGGTTGATACTCTAATACACATGCTCCCCAACCTAATACTCATTAAATGCCCTATGTGTTGGGTTATGTTATATTCCTTCGATGACTAGCTATCCTAGTTAACCAGGAGGTTAGAGAGGGGGTAAAGCAACCCCCCCCCTCCTCATTGTGTAGCGAGGGGGTCACAAGGGGTTTGAGGGGGCCAGGTAGTCCCCCTCTATAGGGTTTGGGGCAATGCCTCGGGGAACTTGTTTTGGACCCTATATTAGGTTGGGCAGACCTACCTATGGTTTTGTGCATGGTTTTCGCACATGGTTTTGGACGTGATGGTTGTCGGTCCATGGTATTGGATGGTTTGGCATGTATAAATATGTATTGTAACATTGAAAGGAGCATAATGAAAAATCAATCTGGTAGTCTCAGTTTTGGGATCCAGGGGAAAATCTTTGTGTATATTTGTTTTATGTGGTATGCTCTCGTTTTTTGTTTATTTTCTATTTTTTAGAATTCATATGCAGGTAATTTTTTTACGGGGTTGAAACCTCCATATGGTCTCAATTTGTTTGGCTTCAAGGGGACACCTTTGTTGCTAAGGGGATTCACTCAGGCCTATGGTAGACCCTGTTCAGTGGGAGATCTATGGGATCGATTCTGGTGGTGAAAAGAAGATGGTGAGCAGTGGAAAGATAGAGATCGAGAAATTTAATCGTCAGAGTTTTGAGTTGTGGAAACTCAAGATGGAGTATCCATTCGTAGATAAAGATTAGTGGATCGTGGTAGATCCGGGTATTAAACCAACGAGAGTGTCTGATGAAGAATGGAAGAAGTTCGATCGAAAGGCTAAGAGTACAATACAATTGTGTGTCTCAGATTCAGTATTGTTGAATGTATTAGGGGAAGCTACGACAAAGGATTTGTGGGACAAGTTAGGGACTTTGTACCAATCTAATTCTCTAGTGAATAAATTGTTCCTATGGAAAATGTTGTATAACCTGAGGATGAAAGATGGAGACTTAGTGAAAGAACATATGAATGCATTTAATATCATGGTAAGTTATTTATTATCTATTGATATTAAAATTTTAGATGAAGATAAGTGCATCAATTTGTTGTGTTCTCTACTAGATTCATGGGATAATCTGGTTATTGCAATAGGTAACAATGCAAGTGCCTTATAGTTTGATGAAATAGTCTCATCCTTGTTGATGGAGGAGATGAGATGGAAAAATATGGAGAGCTAGAACGGTGATGCCTTGTATGTATGAGGACAGTCCCAAAACAGAAACAAAAATAAGTCATCGAGTGGGAGATCTAAATCTAGAGGGAAATCTAAATCTCTAGGAAAACCTATATAGGTGGTTTTCTGGGAATGTGGAAAGGAAGGGCACTACAAAAGGGATTGTAAATCTAAATCTCTTGACAAATGAAATGGATCTAATGATGTTCTTTCTGCAGAGGCGAAAACCACCTCAGATGAAGTTGGGGATGTGTACTTGGCTTCTTCAAGTACACATGTATATCATGAGGCATGGTTGATTGACTCAAGCACATCGTTTCACTTCACTCCCCATAGAGAGTGGTTCTATGAATATGAGAAATATGATGGTGGTGATGTCTTCTTAAGGGATGATAGAAAGGCTAGAATCATTGGTCGTAGAAAAGTAAAGTTGAAGTTGCAAGGTGGAAGCACTAGAATACTTCCGGGTGTTTTTCATATTCTTGCATTGGCCAGAAATCTGATTTCTATAAGCAAGCTGGATGGTGCAGGTGTAAAAATAGTGTTCAAGAAGGAAACCTACAATATGGTTCGGGAGCACTGGTATTGATGTCGGTAGTTCAGATTGGAACTCTATACAAGCTGCGAGGTAGCACTGTTATTGACGGGTGCAATAGTTTTGTGGTTCCTGAAAGTGGAGCAGAAAATCTAGTAGCCTCTGGAGAGAAGACCATGTTGTGGCATCAAAGGGTTGGACATATTGGAGACAAGGAAAATTTTCAAAATTTTTAGGAACCTTGGCGAATATTACTAGCCCCTAATATGCAAAGTGTAAAATGTTTGGATATATTTTTCTAAAAACATTAAAATTTCTAATGATTTAATAGCATTCTCTATATAATTTTAGCGCTTTTAAGGTAAATTAATTTTATACTATAAACTGTGCACGAATACATTTTAGAGAAAATGGAAACTTGGAAAATTAATTTTTTGGAAAAAGCTTGGAAAATTAGCCCACCTGCGAATATTAGCCCCTAAAATTTTCCATGATTGGAGAGAAGGGCCTTCAAATACTTCATGTTAAAGGTATGGTAGAACCTATAAGTAATATCTCTCTATATTTTGATTTCCATGGAAATTGCGTATATGGGAAGCAGAATCAGGTGAGTTTCCCCTCTAGTGGTAAGAGGGAAAAACAGATATTAGAGCTCATGCATAGTGATGTGTTTGGACCTGTGAAGGTTCCATCACTGGGTAATTCTATGTACCATGTATCATTTATAGATGAATTCTCAAGGAATACATGGATATATTTCCTTAAGAAGAAATCTAATGTCTTTGACAGGTTTAAAGAATTTAAGGCTCTGGTGGAAAACCAGATAGAGAAGAAGATAAAGGTGTTGAGGTCAGATAACAGTGGAGAGTTTTGCAGCAAAGAATTTAAAGAATTATGTAAGAAGTGTGTTATAGAATTGAAAAAGACTACTCCATACACACCTGAGAAAAATGGATTTGCAAAAAGAATGAACAAGACGTTGATGGAAAGGGCAAGAATCATGCTTAGTGGTGTCGGGTGAGGACAAGAATTCTGGGCAGAGGCAGTGGAGACAGCATATTACATGGTCAACAAATCACCTTCATCAGCGTTGGAGGATAAGACTCCACAAGAGGTATGGACTCATAAGAAACTCTCTCTTTCACATCTGAGGGTATTGGATGTGATGCATATGTACATGTTCCAAAGGAGAAAATAACCAAGTTGGATAGTAAATCTGAAATGTGCATTTTCATAGGGTATAAGGATGGTTTAAAGGGTTATAAACTTTGGAACCCAGTGATAAGGAAGGTTGTGTACAATCGATATGTGGTGTTCTAAGAGGTGAAAGATGTTATTAAACATGAACTCCAACCAAAGGAACCTGAGAAGATAGATTTTGAGCATAAGGAGGAAGAATCATACTCTATAGTAGAGGTGGAATCATAAGATGAAAATCCATAAACTCCGGGTATAAGAAGATCAGTTCGAGAAGAAGGTAGCCAGAAAGGTATACTCCATCTGCTTTATGTTCAAATTTTTCTTTATCTGTTACTGATGATGATCCCAGAACTATGAAGAAAGTAGTAGATCCAGAGGATGGTAAACTCTGGAAAGAGGCCATGGTTGAGGAAATGGTATCTTTGCACAAAAATGAGGCTTGGGATCTGGTGAAGTTACCGGCTAGAAGGAAACCCATTGGCAACAAATGGATGTTCAAGAAGAAGACAAATGCAGAAGGAAAGGTGGAGAAATACAAAGCTTGATTGATAGAAAAAGGTTATTCCTAGGTGCGGGGAATTGATTTTGGTGATATTGTTTCTCCTTTTGCCAAGGTAGCTTCTATTAGATTACTTTTATCTGTTTCTACTGTTTTTTATTTTGAGGTAGAATAGATGGATCTAAAGACAACATTTCTTCATGGGGATCTGAAAGAGGAGATCTATATGAAGAAACCTGAAGGTTTTGTGGTGAAGGGTAAGAAATAAATAGTATGCAAGTTAAAGAAGTCTTTGTATGGGTTAAAACAGTCACCAAGGATGTGGTATCAAAAATTTGATACATTTATATGGGCACTTGGCTTCACCAGAGGCAAAGCAGATCACTGTGTGTATTTTAAATTAGTTGGTGAGCATGTTATTTATCTCATCTTGTAAGTGGATGATACATGTTGGTTGGAAATGACAGAAATTATCCAGGATTTGAATACCCAATTGTCCTCCAAATTCGACATGAAAGATATTGGTGCTACAAACTATATATTCGGCATGGAAATTAAAAGAGAGCGGGCAAAGAGGAAGCTCTAGTTAAACTAGAGGAAGTATTTCGAGACAATACTACAGAGGTTTAATATGCAGGATAGTAAATTGGTGAAGGTTCCTATTCATGTAGCTGTAAAGTTATCTCCCGAACAGTGTCCCAAGACACAAGAAGAGGAAGAGGACACGTCCTGTGTTCCATATGCAAGTGCAGTCGGTAGACTAATGTATGTGATGATCTGTACTAGACCAGACATTGAACATGCAGTGGGAGTATTGAGCAGGTTTATGTCAAAACCAGGGAAGGAGCATTGGACATCAGTGAAGCGACTTTTCAAGTATTTTTGTGGCACTAGTGATTATGGTTTGTGCTACCAAGGAAGACCAAGATCAGATAGAGTTTTGGATATTCATGGCTTTGCTGATGCAAACTGGGCTAGATATTCGGATCAGAAAAGATCTACAAGTGGGTATGTGTTTAACCTATTTGGGGGTACAGTCAGTTGGATGAGTAAGAAACAATCTGTAGTGGAACTATCAACTACGGAGGCAGAATACATGGTAGCCACTCATGTAAGCGAGGAAGAAGTTTGATTGTATAGATTGTGTTCAAGTATGGGGTCAGTACAGGGAGCTATAAAGATAGACTATGACAACCAAAGTGCAATTTTCTTGGCAAAGAAACCCACTTACCATTCAAAGACAAAGCACATTTATGTTCAGTATCACTTTGTGAGGGATATGAAAAAATTTGTGAGCTTTGAGAAGTTCTCTTGGTGTAGAGAAACAATGGGTGTTGTAAGGCTGGGTAAATGACTAAGCTCTCCTGTGGCCCCCTATGGAAATAAAACAACAAGTGGGAGAATATTGGGTTGTGTTATATTCTTTCCACGACTAGCTCCGCTAGTTAATCGGGGGGTTACAGTTGGGGCAAAGCCTCCCCTTTGTTGTGTAATGGGGGGTCCACAAGGGGTTTGAGGAGGGTGGGTAGCCCCCGTCTATGGGGTTTGGGCCAGTGCCCCAGGGAAATTTTTTTTTGGACCCTATATTAGGTTGGGCAGCCCTACCTAGGGTTTTGTGTATGGTTTTCACATATGGTTTTGGACGTGATGGTTGTCGGTCCATGGTATTGGATGCTTCGGCATGTATAAATATCTATTGTAACATTGAAAGGAACATAATGAAAAATCAATATGGTAGTCCTAGTTTTGGGATCCATTAGAAAATCTTTGTGTATATTTGTTTTATGTGTTATGCTCTCGCCTTTGTTTATTTTCTGTTCTTTAGAATTCGTATGCAAGTAATTTTTTTACAGGGTTAAAACCTACACTATGTTGGTCTACATAAATTTTCTACATGTCTTGTGCTACCTTTAGATTCTTCTTTATAACCTGCATTTTCTGTTCCATATCTGCCAACATGTCCGGTCCAATAAGTACCATGTTCATTGGATCTCTCCAGCAAATGGGAGTGTTAGAACTTTTCCCATACAGTGCCTCAAACAAACTCATCCTCAATGAATCCCGATAATTGTTCTTGTATGCAACCTCAAACAATAGAAGATAATACTCCCATCTCTTCTGCTAATGCATGACGTACATCCTCCAATTGTCCTCTGATATCCTATTAACCCTCAAAGTTTGTCCATATGTATGTGGATGATAAGTTATGCTAAAGGCCAACTCTATCCCTAATGATGAAAAAAACTCCTAAAACTTGGAAGTGAACTTGACATCCTTTTCTCACACAATCTTCTTCGGAACACCATGAAATCTCACAATCTCCCTAATAAAGAGTTGTGCTACCTCACTAGCTGAATAGCTAGTCTTCACTAGAATGAGGTGAGCTACCTTTCTCAACCTATCTAACACAACCATGATAGAATCATGATTCCTAGATGTCCTTGGAAGACCTGTAATGAAATCCATGGAAATGAATTGACATTTCCACTCAGGAATCGGAATCAGCTGAAGCAACCCATGTGGATGCTTATGCTCTGGTTTGACCTGCTAACAATCCAAACATCGCACCACGAACTCTGCCACTTCTTTCTTCAGATTCAGCTAGTAGTAGAAATCCTTTACTTTTGTCAACATCTTTTGATATCCTGGGTGACCTGAGTGTGGTTTTACATGAAAGTCCCTTAATATAATCTTCTTGTGTTCACTGCCATCTGTCACATGGATCCTATCCCTAAATCTCACCAAGCCACCTATTTTAATATGATAATCCACATCTTGGTCACCTATACTTGTTGTAGCATTAGCATAAGCTCCATGTGCATGTCAACCTATTGTCCTGCCTATAGGATAAAATCCTATAAATTTGTCTCCTGTGAGCTCACTGCTGCAACATGGTCCAACTACACTTTCCTGTTGATAGAATCTACAACCTTGTTCTCCTTTCCCTTACTACAAAACCTTTATCCGTATTTTCAATATTTAACACTGGAGCATTTGTCAACAACTTCTTGAGCTGCTCAAAACTAGCTTCACACTCCTCTGTCCATTCAAACTTCTTACCTTTCCTCTACAATGATGTAATAGGATAATGTGTGAGAATTTCTTGATGAACCCCCTATAGTAACCTGCTAAACCCATGAATTATCTTACTTCCTCCAAATTTCTACAAGCTAACCACTCCATGATATCATTTATCTTTTCTGGGTCTACTATTATGCCATTCGTAGAAACAACATGTCCCAAGTAGTGTGCTTATGCCTCAAAGAAATTGCACTTTCTAAGCTTAACATACAACTAATACTCTCTTTGCAACCTCAACGCTAATACTAATGCTCGACATGATCTTCCTTATTCTTAGAATATATAATGAAGATGTCATCAATGAATACAATAACAAATTTGTCCAAAGAAAGACGCAACACAGTATTCATCAAACACATAAAAATGTATGGAGCATTAGTCAAACTGAATGGAACTACAACAAACCCATAATGCCATACTTGGTTCTAAAGGAAGTCTTGTAGATATCATCTTCTTTGATGTGTATCTAAGGGTATCCTGATCGCAGATCTATCTTTGAGAAAATTGCTTCTCCCTTCAACTAATCAAACAAGTCGTCTATCCTCAACAATCGATACATGTTCTTGATCATCACCTTGTTCAACTTCCTGTAATTAATGTACAATCTAAGAGTGCCATCCTCCTTCTTTAAAAAAAATATCGGTGCACCCCAAGGTGATACACTTGGTCTATTGTATCCATTGTCAAGCAAATTTTCCTTTAGCTACAACTTTAACTCTACTAAATCCGGTGTGCTCATCCTATAAGGTGATTTTAATGTTGGTACTACCCCTAGTGCTGACTCAATAGAAAATTATACTTTCTTTTGTAGAGGAAACTTTGGAATATCTGCTAGAAACACATCCTGAAACTACTGCAATACATGGTACCTCTTGAAGATTTCTTCATCCTCAACATACTCTCCCTTGTCACTAGAAATATGAATAGCAAACATCACACACCCTTTTCTGCAACTACGCTTACCCTGCATAGCTGTGACCATTCTCACTAATTTATAATTCTTCTTCCATTGCAAGGTTCTCTTTTGTCCATTATCATCCAGGCACTAAATAGCCTTTTCATAGAAATCTACCTTGGTCTTGTGAATATAAAACCAATCCATACCCAAAAGCTTACTATACGATCCCAATGGTAGTACATTCAAATGTGCTACTGTCAGCATACAAGCTCTTACCCAGTGATGTACTCTCTTCTTCGTACCTGTAGCAAACTCCACCAACCAAGACTCTACATGCACTTCTTTTCTCAAGCCACACTTATCCACCAGGTCAGGATTAACATAAGTATAATTAGATATAGGATCAATCAAAATGGAAATAACTTGATGAGAAAGTTTATCTTCCATCACAATGATAGGTTCCTGGTGGTCCACCCACCCATTGTCCACAACCGCATAAATCTGAGGAATACTATATCAACAACCCCAATTGTTTGCACCTCATGAGCACTATAGGTCTGAGGCCTCTCACCATGGTATGATGTAAAATCCTTCTTATGATCATCTTTGCCACATATCCAACACTGAAAAAGTTCTCTACTATCACCTCTAGTCTGTTTCTCTTACATGTCCCTTCTCAATTGCATTGAACTTCTTGTAAGTAGAAACATTTTCTTTCTCACGTGCATCTTGAGGTTTCCCCACTTCGGTGACCATTTTCTTTTTACTTTCCCATTTCCCTTCAACTCACGTTTAGGCTTAGCTTTTCGCTTTAACTGCTTGTAAGAATTCTTCAATTTATGAATGGCTTCCTCTAACAATCTAGGCTCATCAAACTCAATCCAGTCTCTATATATTGTTGGAAATCCATTAATGAATCTATAAATCTTAGCCTTCTCCTCTTTCTTTGAGTGGCTATGCAATCTGAACATTTTTTTCTTTCCAAGCAACCATGCCGCTGCATCTTCTAGCTTTTTCACCTCTCCATCAAATGTAGGAGGCTGGAATTTCATGAATTCCTCGTGTAAATACTCCCTCCTCCTATAAGGATGATGACGGTGATGATTGTAATGATGTCTCCTGGGTGAGGAACTAGAATGATGCCCATACATGCCAATCCTCTTGTTAGGTGTATCTAATGATCTACGACCTCTAACTGTGTCCCTTTTATCCAACTTGTATCTAGGCCGAGATCTGCTACCATAGGCTCCATTGGTTTTCTCTTCTTACTCTTGACTGATCCTCAACTATCGTTATCTCTATAACTCTTACAAGATCTAAAGGATTGTTGCATTAACCTATACCTACTTCTCCTGAGACATTGCAAGTCTTTCATGAACCTCAACCAACCTATCATTGTCTGCATTGCAACTTATGATATCCTCCCCAAACCTCTTTAATGTATCTACTATACCAAGAGAATACTCTTCTTCTTGTTGCCCAATTGATCTATAGCGACATTCATGGGAACTATAGTCTACCATTTTGCTTTTCATCTTGAATTTTCTTCTTCCTACTAGTGTACCATGTCAAATAAACCAAATAAATACAAAAATCAAATCCACACCTTAGTGATGTTCACGGGAGGCTTATCTCATTTTAAAGACCAGTCCACATTAGCATGTACATGTATAATCATAAACATCATGCATGATGATACCTGCTATATACACTGATCCCATGCATGAAAACCATAACCTTGACAATATAAAAATTACCCAAAGAGAATGAAACCATGATTTGATACTACCTTGTGGTATCATATATGACCCAAAGAGAGTGTAACCCTCTCTAACACCACCCTATAACATCGCCTCCTCTCACATCTACCCACTTTCACTGCCTCATGAGTAAACATGAGATGAGGGGTTACTATGATATGACTCAACCTCCTAGATGACCTTAAGGAAATGGAGTAAACACAACAAGACCTTATTAGCTTCCTTCAAGTGCCATAGGGCCTCCAAGAGTAACCCAACCCCTCCAGGTGTCCAACCCCTAAGAAAACTCAGCTTTTCCCTAACCCAACGCATTAGTCGTTCCCTTGCCATGATGATCTCCATGCGATTATGTATTCCCAATCGCTCTCATAGGCATGCATCAGTGTGAACGTGGCCTTTTCTGCTAGTGTTGTGCCAACAAATGCGATAATTAAGGCTAATTTCAAGGGTTGGGGCTTATCCTCTTTCCAAAAAGCTATGAAACTTCTAGAACTCATAAAAGACATGAAGTTAATGCTTGTAAACCAAAATTGGAACCAGGACATGACCTGACTATCCTCAACCGAGACTGACATTTTGTCAAACACTTGATATATATGCAACCTATAGGTCATGAATGCAAGTTTGAACATAAGGGACTGAAACCTTTTATGATGTTTAACATGAAGGGTCACTACCTTCTCACATTAGCTATCTTCATGCCAATTAGGTATTTACTTCATTACTTATTCAATTATGAGTGAAAACATGAAAAGCGTTATGACTAAGATCTATCATAAAACCATGCCTATAACCAACATATAACCAGATAAGTAAAAATGAGAGAACAACCATTAAAGCCACATAATAATCGGTATATTTCTTTACCAAAAGAAAGATAAACATAGTTTTTATTAACCTAAGGAAATTACCAATCGGGTTTGGGACTTCTACGTTCCACCCGACCATAGATTAGCTAAG
Organism: Pinus taeda; assembly: GCA_000404065.3. NCBI lineage: Eukaryota > Viridiplantae > Streptophyta > Pinopsida > Pinales > Pinaceae > Pinus > Pinus taeda. The sequence continues at coordinate 73,775 of APFE031600890.1, read as the reverse complement.
CCAAATATCTATTCATTGAATCACCCTCGTGCCATATTCCAAGAATGAATGTGGAACCTCATGGGTTAAAGACAACCAAGGGAATCCAGAGGTTAAACCACCTCCACCCTCTCTATAATGTGATCACACCTAAATTGGTGTTGAGATCACAAAACTAAACCAAGCTTGTACAAATTTTCCTATCTTCACCCTTGGGCTTTACCATGTATCTTGCCATTACTGGTTAAGGGATACCTAAGCCTTTTGGAATTTTCCTGAGACCACCTCACCCAGGATTCCAAAACCATCTGGCAATCCAAAGCTCAACCGAGAATAATCCCATCACACCATGGCTATCTGGAAATGACAAGGATAGGCTAAAATCCATTGTCGAATCCCAGAAAAATCCATGCCAATGACAACAAAAGAACCATATACCAACATACACATACCATGCATGTAAAAACAACTAGAAAATTACACGTGCAATTTGTTACCTACAAGTATTTCCGCTAAAGTTGTTTAATCTTTTCCTTCCTTTGATTTCCTTGTCCTTCCTTACTTTTCCTTTCCTTTCCTTGCTTTCTTACTTCCTTTCTCCTCTTGGTGCTTTCTCCTCTCTGAAACAAAATCCAATAGTAACTAACAAAAGACGACAAAAAACTACCCATTGATGCTCTGAGGTCGTTTTATTGATGAAGCCTCTAATTTCTTCAATTTTCCATTATTTTCCTTCATTTTCCTCCTCACATGAAATCTGTGACCTTTCACCTTCCTTTTCTCCTAATTTTCATTATTTTCATAAATAATGTACCAGAAATACCTTTTTTCCTTTCCAAAGTCTTAGTCATTGCCTTTGCCAACTACCCCTTAGCCATAAAACACAAGAAGTGACACCCATTAGGATATTGTTTCCCAATGATCATTTTGGAATAAGTGTCCCTTGCCCGTGGTCTTATTTTACCTTTATTAACTTTTATTATATGAAATTTTAACCCAAGGTTGTTATACATGATGATTTTTTCATTTGCAAAAAAGAAATATGGGGCGAAATTTTATTTTTGAAAAGAGCCAACAATTTTCTATGGTTTATTTTGTTAAAGACAAAATGGAGGATGGATTTTGTTGTTATAGGTCCATTTAATATGTAGGAGGCTTATTCTATGGTGAAGAATGTAATGAGATGGAGAATGAAATCCTATAGCTTTGGGAATTTAAGCGAACAAGGCAAAAGAAACATGCACTAGCATGAACGCAAATTTGATAAGGAGGTTGAGTAGATAATGATGTTGATAGAGGTAGTACTTGAGGTATGGTACAATGGTAGGGGAAAAGTGGTTTGTTTCAACACTTCGCTGACTTGAGGGAACTACATCAGCATGTCACAAATGAAACAACTACAAAGTAGAATTTGGGATCAAAGAAGCAAGATGACAACCAACATTAAACTAACTATGCAATATTGCATCAAAAAAGAAAGTAGCACATCACAGAAACAAGTATGGGATCCTACTCAACTGAGGTTAGGACTGAACCAACAACAAGACCATATGTGTGAGCATAAACAACACTTTGTCCAACAACAAGACCATTTGTGTGAACATAAACAACACTTTGTTTGGGATCATGGAGGTTTTGACAAGGAGGTCAATATTTTTTTTCACTGCGTGAGTTTGATGTAGGAGCATCACCTTAGGAAATTAATTTTTGGTTAAGACCCGAAGGGTACATTCTATAAAGAAGATTTTATTTTCTATATAAATTAGGAAATTGTAGTAAGAAATCTGGGTTATTGGTATAGCCATCTCGCTCATTGTATTAGTGCGAGTAAGTAGGCCAAGTTGGTAGGTTTTTTTAATGGCTAGCTAAATGAGCCTTTACCAATAAAACATGTGTACAATTAAGAATTTGGAAAGTTGATGCAAAGGAAGCAAGGGTAACAAATGAGAGACCAGCTCAACATATCTAAAATTTACATTCAAATTTCATGTACAAGGACTCTATGTTTAGCAACTCCCCTTGTTTTTATCATTGTTTTTATCTATAAATACATTATTGCATTATATCATTGATGAATTTAATACATTTAACTAGAATTTGTACACTACCCTCCCTTTTCATCGTCATATTCTCTTAACAATTTAAAAACCCTATAAAATGAAAAAATAAACCAATAACACTTTATAAAATAGCATTAAGCTTAAAACTAAATGAAACGCAGTAAAACTGTATAACCCTTATTAATTTTATTTTTAAAGCTTACAGTTCCAAGCGTGTCCGAGATACAAGCTGAAAGGCTTTGAAATTCCTAGCTTGCCTAAGATCGATGAACTCAAACCAGATAAGTTTCAGAAAGTAAATAGTGATTTCAAAGATGTAACCAACATACTAGATCAAATCAGGTGTGCTTTAATTATTTTATTTAATTACAATTAATATAGATTTATTTTAAGACTAATTTAATAAGAGTTTAGGGAATCAAATTTTTCCTACGGTCAATTATTTTAGAATTCAAAATATAATATGTATCTTTTAATTGTTTAAATTGTATTTTTTCTAATGTTATATAGAGTCTATATAGGATTAAATAAAGGTTTTAACCATAAATTTATTTTCTTCATGATCATATATCTTATTCACATTTTTGTTATTTTTTTTATTTTTATTTTAAAGGAGCAAGTGTCAATTTGACAAAAGGACGTCCAAACTTAAACATTCCCTCATACTAGGCTATAGAAAGAGCCTCTCAACTCAACAAGAAAGAAGGAAGGATTTGAAATTCCTAGCTTGCCTAAGATCAATGGACTAGTGATCTCAAAAATATAACCAAGACAACAATATCTCAACTAGATCAAATCTCCTTTAATTATTTTATTCAACGGAACTAGAATAGATCCATTTTAAATATTGATCTAACATGAGCCCAAAAAAATCAAATTTCTTCAAGATAAACTATTTTAAAACTCAAAATACAATATGTAATTTTTTATTATTTAAATTGTATATTTTAATAAATACCATACTTCGAGATATGTGAACCAGTGAATGGCAGCAAGGGTATATTCTTTACATGACATTTAATCTATACAGCGTCATCCATGAAAATACGGAAAGGCTACCTAATATTATATTTGTTGTTGTAACGTTTGGATATCCCCATACTCGTACAATGAGTGCTTCCCCTCCACTAAGCGTGAGTAATAATATCAAATATAATCCTCATCAATAAAATTCCTGAACAAAAAGATTATGAGTTTGATCAACGAGTTCCACGGCAGTACCAATCTCTGCATCCAATCCAGGAGCATAAAAAACCCTAATGGACAACCTATCCCTGTAACTGTTTGTCAATGCTCTATGTTCTACTCTCTTGTATCTCCCATTTGTCATAACTTGGAAGACCAGCTGCAGGATACGAATACGAGTAAAATGTATCATCAAAAGTAGGATATCAAAGTGATTAATGTTCAAGGTTTAGCTCTACTAAATTTACGTTAATAACCAGAGTGTAAGTAACCAGTTGTAAAATTATTTATTTATTATTGGGTAGATATTTAATTTTATTATTTTTTTATTATTGAGCTAAAAGGTTTATTTTACAATTTAGTATGAGAGATGTATAAATATGTTACTGTTTTAGAGTTAACACATGTTCCTTTAAAAAAATTAGATATAATAAAATACAAAAATGAATATACTTGTTTAGTTTGTTTAAGTTTATTTAATTAAAAATATAATAAAACACCAATAATCTCAGTGGCATGTCCATATTAAAAAGAAGTAACTAGCATTTGCACCAGATGTTGCAAAAGAAATGCAGTAAGGCTTAAAGTGCCGAAATCCATTATCCATGTGGTGTGTGCATTACTTCAATGACCTAAATATCAACATATCTATTTACGTTTTCTAAATGTTGTAAACAACCTGAATTATACAAATATTCTTAAATGTGTACCAATATTTATAGGCACACTCCCTACACCTTAAGATTTTTGGTTGAAGCTTCAGCTTTGGAAGTCTTAAGATTTACCAAGGCTTCAATTCTTGCTTCTTCTCTATCATAGCTGAAATTTACAGACAACTTGAATGCTCACATATTTTCTTGTGAAAAATTATAGATAACAAATGTTAGCAATCTATTAATTCAGAAAAAGCTTTGTCACAGATAAAGGTTTTATGGTAAATAAATGTGTTTATGAATACATAGCATTGTAGGCTAGAGCTCATTTCAGCTTTAAAAACTAGAAATTGAAACAAAAAAAAAAAGAGAAAACATAAAAGAAATTTCACAACATTGTAATATGATCTTTTAAATGCATTAACACTAAACTAATGATATGTTCTTTAAAAATGCGACCATGAAAATCGTTCTCTATTAATAAATGATTAATGGAAAAATATACCAAATAACTTCAATTCTTTTCATCAAAATAAAGTTATACCTTTTTATTATTTTTTATGATGTACATCTTTCTTAATGTATATTATAATAAACCTATTTTATTTTATGTTTTAATATTTAAATCTTTTTAAAATTTAATTATCTATTTATTTAATAAAGTTAAATACTTAATCAAATATCTTTTATTTTACTTTAACTACTTCATAGGAAAAAATTATAAAACTCTATATAATTAAATATTTTTTTTATTTAATTAAAACAAAAACACAATATTAATAAATCAATAATCTTTTCGCAACTTCATTTTTAAATAAAATATATACCCATATGACAACAAAATAAATATTTAACAAAAATATTAAAAAAAAAACTCCTACTTATTATTTTTATTTTTAAATTAATACCATATAATCAATAATAATCATTTAGAAAATTACTCTAAATTAAATATATCGGTTATCATTTATTATATAAAATAAACTTGTACACCTATTTTATTTTTAAATTTTAAACTATTACACTACAATATAATTAATGATAATCATTTAGAAATTCACTTTAAATTACATATACACATTGTCATTGAGTATATTGTACACCATTAAGAACTCAAAATATAAAATGACGCTCATGCTCTATCTTAGCTTTCTAAAAATAAAATATACACATTATCATTTATAACCAAATGTGATATTTCAATATTTTTAATAAAAAGATATTGAAGTAATGTGTTTTTGGGCCTTATCCTCTTAGCATGTTACAAAGAAATTTAGCTTATTCATTGATAAAAAACAAAGAGGAAAAAGGGCTAAAAATAAAATAAAAGCAATTATATCCCAAAAACACATTTATGGGTATTACTCCATTCCCTAGTATATTGATGAATATGAATATTCTAATCCAAATATGAGCTATGGTGCCATAGTAAATTCAACAATGAAAACGACAAATGAACTTTTCTCAACCTAGTACTCTCTCAAACTTCGCTACAGGACAAGTGGTTGTTAATGATTCTAATTTCATAATTTTTTTCAATTACATAATTTTAGTATATATAGTTTAGTTAGATTATATTTTGGAATTGAAATCACAAGTTTGATGGTAATCCTGTGCAATCGAAGTGCCCAAAGGGTTCTCCAACGTACTGAATTCATATATACAGTGAAAAACTAGTTCAAATACTAGAAATCAAGATTTCACCTCAAGAGTTTGCACCAGATTCCAGCACCGGAAAGTCCAAAAAGTAGCACTAAAGACAACTCCTTACATTTTTATCAAGTTTAATATATCACTTGACCGGGAATTAAACCAACTTAGTACTCTTTCAAATTTGGCCACAAGACAAGTGGTCGTTCCCGATTCTAGAACTGGGAATTGAACCAACTTATTACTCTTTCACATTTGGCCATAGGACAAGGGATCGTTCCCGATTCTAGAACCAAGCAAAGCGATTTGACTGCTAAGTCCGATCCTAGAACCGGGCGCAGCAATTTGACTACTGAGTCTACCATGCTAAGTCTACCAAAACATTGATTCTAGAACTGGGCGCAGTGATTTGACTGCTAAGTCTACCAAAACATCAATTCTAGAACCGAGCGTAGCGATTTGACTGCTAAGTCTACCAAAACATCGATTCTAGAACCAGGTGCAGCGATTTTACTGGTAAGTCTACCAAAACATACATGCTCACTCTACCCCTCTGGTTTTGGACACGTGACCTTTTAAGAAGAAATACATACTCTTAACCATTAACCATTAAGTCCACTCAAAGAAATTCATAATAAAATTGTAGGTTTTAACCCCGAACAGAAATTACCTGCATACGAATTCTAAATCACAAGAAAAATAAAATGCGAGAGCATAACACATAAAACACATATACACAAAGATTTCCCACTGGATCTCAAAACTGAGACTA